>JBBMOI010000001.1:67655000-67857500 GCA_038088405.1 Porites divaricata | reverse complement strand
TGAAACAGAGAATGACAGCCAAGCAGGTAGTGAAGTTTTAGACGCTTCATGATACTATTGGATGGACAGTCCCTTCAGCAGATTAACAGAGGTTTTAAGTTTCAGGTCGGGTTTCATGTCATGCTAAAGCTGGACTAGAGACAAAAGTATCAACACGCCACCAGTTCCTGTTTAGACCGCCAATGATATCGCTAAATTTCTATTCAGAATCATCTCAAGCGTCTCCTTTGCGTGTCGCCTTATCGTACCATTTTTCTCTCCTTGTTATAGCGGAAATGTGTTATTATTTTTTTTTTCAAGACATGTAAATGAACTTCTAGGATAATTTAAGTAGCATATATATTTAACCGAGTAGGGCTGACACTTGTTTGTTTAACAAGTGAATTCAAATTCAGATCACAAATTAACATACGAGGAATGATTTCTTGCGATAGTAGATGATTGTGTAGTAGTTTCAGCTGAACACACAACATGTTTTAGAATTTAGAATTTGTCACACGCCACAAGGTGGTAGCGTTTATTAAATCTAAAACTCGTATTTGATCTTATTTGAGTGCACTCGCCTGATTAGATCTCTAACTGTAGCTGAAATTCGACCTCAGAAGACTAGGGTTGCAATATAAACGTAGCCAACCATTCGCTGAAATACTAATTGCACTGTATTAATTAACGGCTTGTTCCCTTCGGGGTAAACAGCATGTAAAATGATGATCACAGTGTAAAAGGTTACTTAGGCTTTCTTAGTTTATTATTTTTTTTCGATTGTTCTGTGCCCTGGTAATAACAAAACATTTGAATCGTAAAGGTGAATTTAGTGCTTGCCAGTGAGTGTTGAGTTTTAAAGTTTTATGCTACTGTTCGTGCCCATGTAAACAAAACAAACGCATTGTAAATCGATCCTGCGTTGATTTAAGCTCTCGTTCAATACCAGAGTCTGTGTGAGGTTCGTCAGTATTGATTTTTTTTTTCAGCCTGATTGCACTCCTGTGCCCATTGTAAACGACGTAAATATATTGTTGCTGTAACGCATGCGCGGCACATATTATGTAGTCAGCATTCGTCTCAGGCTACTGTCACGCTATTTGCTATCATTTTTTAAAAGAATAAAACTTGTTTTCACATCAACTGAATTCCAAAATGATGCATGGCCCAGTATTGTTATTTAAGACTTCATCTTGGTATTGAAACTATCTGTTGTCTGCTGCAAAGGATGGCAGAGATGGAGGGACATTAATTGAAGCTTGGAAAACTTGGCCCAACTCAGTTAAAAAAAAAAAAAAATAATAATAATAATAATAAACAAAAAATATTATGTTTAGTACTTTCTGATAAAATTTATTTGATATCTTCTTCAAAACTCTTCAGGAGCATTCCGTGCATGGGTAAAGGCGCCAAGTAATGACTTTAACACAGAATTGGGCGAAGGCAAATTACTACAATTCTGGTGTGTCTATTTCTATTACAATATTTTTATGCCATGCAAATCTAGAATAAAATGGTAGTCTATTTTTATGTGTTAAAGTTTTTGAAATGGTAAAGCATATTATTATGAGTACAGTCGAAAATCCATATTAGCGAAGATTTAGCTGTTCATGCAATTAAGGGAGTTGGTTGCTTACGAGTATCGAACAACAGGGGGAATCTTCACGACACATCTACTTTTTGGTAGAGAAATTACAACTAGTAGTTTCATGTCAGTGAAAGTTCTTCGTAAACTCTGAGTAGCGTAGTACATACAGCGAGCAAAGAGAGCTCACCATGCGTCAAGTGGTTGCTTTCAGGAGGATAAAAACAATGAGAAATGAAATAAACGTCAGGCATAAAAAGCTGTCGCGGACGCTTTTTGGAGGTCGATCGTTTACTACAGACTCCAGCTGTAAGACTGAAGGGAAGGTTTGGCATGGGGTTTTAGACAGGTGATCGTACATGAAGGTTCCACTATATCTCCTTCCTCAAGTGCTCAGCATGCCTAAGCCCAAAAAACAATGCACACTGCACTCGGCGCCTTTTTTTCTTATTTATTCATGTTCTTATTTTTTTCTATTTAAGTTCATTAACTTTTCACATGCAAACACTACAGACGGGAAAACTAAAAGCTCATTTGAGCTAACATGGTCGATGCAGTTATCGTTGATTTGTAAAAAAAAGCCTTGCAAAATTGTATGTTCTAATGTTGTCATACAGTTGTATAATTTACGATTCAATGTAGCAGTACAAAATTTTCAGGGTTTTTAAACACTTTTAAAACACTTTTGGGAGGGGTTAGTTAATTCTTAGTAGTATTGCTGTTTGTAAATATCAATTGCTGGTTTTCAGGGTCACGCCATTCAAAATAGATCAAAATAAAAATCAAAACCGTCCAATAGATAAAGACCAGAATCTGGGAAATGAAAGGAGGTACATATACAAAGACCCTCGCCAAGATTCAGGTCAGAGGAAGCTTTCGTATACGAGATATCCGAAGAAATGTTTTACCCAAACTTACAGAGATTTGTATGGAGACGCCATGCTGGTGCTCACCTGGATGAGCTCCAACATGGCGGACGGAAACCAACAAAAACATCTGTTAACGAGTTTTGCTACAAAAACGTTAATTCATTATTCGAGAAACTCATAAACATTAAAGTAATACTTTTTCTAATACATGAACTGTTTCGACAGCAAAATTTCCTGAAATAAGTAATTTTCTTAACCAACATGACAGCTCTCCTAGCCGTCATTTAAATGCCGCGTCACGCAAAAGCTTAGAAATTCAAGCGTACTCTATCACAAACCCAAGAACCCCTTTGAAGCGAAAATTTGTATGAAAATTAGTTTTTAGCTGCTCTAATGCATCGTGAAAGTAAAATCTCGCTAGGATCGATAGTTTTTTAGTTTGAATTTTAGTGACGTCATGTGAAAACCAACAATAGTACTTAGGCACTTATATGTCTAAACGAGTTTCTGTAAGCTCCTTAGTGTTAAGTGGGTGAATAAACTATAATTGTTATTGCTGTCGTTGAACATTATCTGGTTATTTTGTTACGGGCTATTTTATCGTGATTGGTCCGATATAACGTCCACTGTTAATCAACTGGCGCGAGGTAGCTTTCTCTAGTGTTCGTGATATTCGAGCTCATTGGTGACACCTGATGACGTCTAAACAGTGGGTCAGGACTCCCTATTGCTCCTTGGACTGTGCTCATGCCATGTCCTTCTGAAAAGACAGATACGGCGTCTCCAGTTGTGCGAGAATTTGGAAAGTTCCCGTTCCTTGCTGTTTGCCATTTTTGCTTTTTTCGAAGATATCCTGCGCGGAATTCATTACTTCGTAGAACATGAATAACAAAAATGAAGAATCCCTACAGAAAAAAAATAATCAATCAATAAATACAATAACAACATTACAAAAATATAATAGGCAAAATGATAGACAACTGAGGAATATTGTGTAAACACTATCACTGATGCAGACGTTGATTCTCAATCAGGTAAATATGGGCGATGGTGTATAAGAAAAACAAAAAACAAACAAACAATAACACCATCAAAACAAACAAAACAAAGATCACTGCAAGCAAACGCTCAAGCGCATCTTTTTGTTGGTTCGTAGTTGATTGTTGAAAATTATGCGTGGTATCCTTTTATATCAATTTTAAATCTAGCTTTGCTCCTGCTGGATTCCGTTGGCCGGTCGCAAAAACAGAGTTAAGCTCCTCATGCTGGTTAACCGAAACCGCATTTTATCAGCCCAACCTAAATAACCAAATTCCGTCTGTTTGTTTGAAGTGAAAAAATCATACGCGACCTTAACGCGCAACTTGGTCTTAAAAGTCACTTGCGAAAGAGTCTCTTTCACTATCTATAAAGTATATTGGCAGGAGAAAGCGTAAATTAAAGCTATTTTTTATTTATGATTTCAAGGGATGGAAAGGGATCGCGAGATCTTTCTTTAACGCTCCTATTTGCGCCTTAACCTTGAACACGTTCTTGGGAGAAACGTCCTTTTATACCTGTAATGAGTTAAAGATTGTAAAGATGTACTGAAATACGAGTCCAGCATCCGTAACGCTTAGAATACCAAACACCCAAGTCAGTCCCAGAAGAGGAAGCAAAACTACGCATGCTCTCAAGCCCTGCCTTAAAGAAGGAAAATCACGCATTAGACATTATGAGATAGAACTACGTGGAGAAAATTATGACGTCATGAATGGACAGATATGGTTAGAATTAAAAGCGTGAGACAACAAGCATAAGAAATTTGAATATGTTTTAAAATTTTTGTAACTTTTAAAGTACGTAAAAGAAAAAAAAAAAAAAAACATGCAGAAAAATTCTTGCGAAAATTGCTTTTTAACAAAAAAAAAAATAAACAGACAAACAAATGAAATAAAACAGAGATGTAATGAAACGAGCAACGGGTTATTAAAAATTAAGGTTGAAAGTCATGACAGAGTATTGAGATATTAAAATATTAATTTAAACGTTTCAAATGAATTTAATTAGGGCTCTTACCTCATGTTGGATACATCCTTTACAGACTGCATTTTTGTCATCTCGCACACAACGCGACATAGTATTACCGAGTTCACCTTTGAGTACGAGCACAGTTATAATAAGGAAAAATGTGCATGAAATCAAAATCATTACCAACCTGTGTTTTTTATGCGTTGACAGACTTGGCACAGGAAACAAACAAAAAAAGGTAGATACCTTTTTACATAGATCTTTGGACCTTAACCCTTGACCGTACACGCTATTCATACCCTTTGCTTGGCACAGAGGCGAGGAGGGGGTGGGGTGGTGAATGAAATTTATTTCAAAACCAAACGCTCCATATTAGAGCCTGTGGTGAGTCAGCTTGGTAAGTCAGGCTAACCCGCTTTACCGGGCTGGCTCGGCTCGTATCTCGTTTCCTTTTAAAATGTCCGGTTATGTTTTATATGAGAGGGCGCGGGTGGCACGCTTGCCTAGTTGTCACGCAACCGGGACCTCCGCAAGCGCGCCACCCCACCTTCTCATAAGAGTAAACAAGGCATTAGCCGAGCAAACCCTGTAAAGCGTCAGCCAGCCCAGCTAACCGGGATGGCTCACCTGATACAAAAAGGCCCTATAGATGAATGAGTCGCACGCCTAACTTTCTGGAGCCCTCGCTAACATGGCCAACACTTGGGCTTTAAACAGTTTAAATGAAAGATTTTTCGAAAAGCGATAATATATTTGCCATTACACCAAATACACCACCTAGACGGCGTCTTAAATCATACCATTCCCTAGACATCGGTAGATAATAGAACAAACAAAAGAGAAAATAATATCCCTAAATCCATTCAGATTAGCATAGACTGCAGCCCTAGAAAATTAAAGGGGAGAAGAAATAAAGATATTAAACACATTTACCAAGCAAACCAAGAGGACTGGCGCCACAAAGGTCCAGACCAAACTATTAGAGAAGGAAACCCAACAGCTGTGAAAATAAATAAAAAAAAAAAAGGAAGACAATTATAAAGAATTTTAGAATTGTTTATTTAAAAAAAGTTACCTTCATGAAAACAAAGATACAAGTTTCATACAAGTACTTACAAATCACTGTGAACGTAGCTCGTTATGCCTTCATTAGTGATGTGTGCGAATACAAGCGACAACAGCACCACAACACACGGGAATCCTAAAGAAAGTAGGTGTGTGCTCTCTCTAATTGACACATTTAAACACTAATGTTGAGGCCTCAAATGTAATAAATGACCCTAAATGTAAAAAAAAAAAGGTCGATCCTAAGTGGCATATATTCTGGCCCTAAATGTTATGAAAGTCCCAAGAGTAATACTTGTGAAATGACTCCTGAGTTCAAACCTTTCATTAATATAATATTCATTGATCCTAAACTTGATTAAGTCACAAAGACTGGAACATATGCAGCGGGCTGATGGGATAATTTCATAGCCACGCGGTTCACTTTCCACGCCATATTGAAATCCTATCGACAGGGTGTATAATGGGCAATGTGATAAAGGTAAATTTACCATTTTTACATTGCTCATGATACACCTTGTTTAATCTTCCAAAATTTTGCATAACAGTTGTTTCCAGTTTCTCCTGGGTATTACAGGTTTTCCAAGGGAAACTGAAAACAAGGCTTAAGCATCAGTAAACTTTGGGCGGTAAACAACGTGTAATATTTGGGCAATGTGAAAATGGTGGATTCAAAGAAAAGCAGCAACAACACATTTTTAATGATCAGCGTGGTATTGGCCAAATTTCTCTAAAACCAGAGCAGAGTTATAAACAAACCTCACGGCGCCCGGCCTTGTTAAGTCCGAGCCTGTTATTAGGAAAAGAAGCAAAACTAACTGCTCAAGATATAAAAGTGGTAGACAGCTGTCCATACCATTCCCAGTCTCAAGGAAAAAATAGAAGTCACTGCGCTCCACGTTTCATGATGGGGTATGATTTTTTGAAAAATGGGGGAGAGAGGTCTTTTTTGGGCGAAAACATTGGCTGACTATCAGAGGATTTTAAACGAGAATCCCAAAGAAGTACTAAAGTACAAATCTCCTTTTTAAGTGTTTTTTTAACAGTCAAGCCTCGTTATCATAGTAAACAAGCTTTTATACACGTAGGACCTTTATTATATTTAGGTCCAAAAGGTATTAATTACACTTAATTCCTTTATTTAGGGTCATTAAGTACATTTGAGGCCTCAACTGCGCCTGCGAGAAGTGACTCGAATACTATAAGGTAGATGATTTTACGTACCCCAAGAAAATGCGTAGAATACCCTCATCTTGACAAGTGTGTTGAACACTTTTACAACCATTAGATATAGATAGATCCCTTCCACTAACATCCACGCGAAGCCAGCCAAATAAAAGTAGTGGATTGATGCCGCAGCAAAGATGCAGACTTTCTATTGTAACAAAATTAATAGCAACAGTAAGGAGTCGATTTAACGGTGCATAAACAACGTTTCACGATAAGTACAAATATCTCAGTTATTTATAACTGATGTTTTCAGGTCTACCACACCGCCACCGCCAGCAGTACCACCATCATCATCATCATCATCATCATCATCACCATTCGTGGATACCTATTCTAACCAAACAATGTAAAACAAACAAACAAAGAAAAAGCATGTTTAGCTATCATTAAATACCTGCCGAGAGGTAGCATCAATTCCTGCTAGAAAAAGGATCTGTGCAATAGCTATTGAAATGACAAGGTTGAGCCGTATTTGACATTGCTCTTGCTTGAAATTCCTGAAAAAAAATAGGAAACTTCGGTCAACAGACCACTTTTGAAATTGTGTTGCTCTGTAGTTTGTCATTGTTACTTTGCGAATGGTTAAGTTAGAAGTGATTACAAACACTCAATCAAGTCCAGATTTTAGTATTTTTTGGAACGTAAATATTCAAGATAACCCCTGTGGCATTTATATTTTAACGATTCACTGTCCAGCAAAGGGATCTTTTTTGTTTTGTTTTGATATTTAGCCATAGTCAAAGCCAAATTATATTAAGGAGTCAACAAGACACAGAGGAGCTATGGGTCCAGTATCTTGCCTACTACCGTCTTCTTGATTTAGTTTAAAGCAGTGTATACGTTAAAACTTTATTGAACCAGTTAATCAAAGGGCAGGTTTTCAGCTGTAAGATTGTAAGAAAAGGAAGTTAGAGACGACCACGTGTAAAAGGTCACTACTTACAGGAAAGTCAAATATGCAATAACTGTAAGAACCTCTCCGAAAAGCGACAGACCGCAGCCAACGTAAGTAATGACCTCCAAGGCTGTTTGGTGCTTAGTAGATGTCTGTAAAAACAACGTATTGAGGTGTCAATTAAACAAACGTTTGGTTATTTAGTCATCAACCTCTTATGTCAAAACAAATGCATATGCTGGATCTGAATTGAGCACTTTTAGTTAATTGAAGTTTGGAGCTTTTTTGCTTTGTACTACCTTAGATATATGCTTATTTCAGCATGAATATGAGTCCTGGAGGACAAAAAAAAAAAAAAAAAAAAAAACACCACCACCTTTCTGTAACCTTCAAACAGTAGGGTAAATGATTTCTGTTCACACAACGACTCCCGAGTGATTGTTTGGACAAGCGCTAATTTTGGTTGGACAACCTGAGAATTACCTTTCCATCCTTCTCTCCACTAAATGTTGTATATATTATTCTTTGTTTTCAATTTCTCAAGAGACGAATATCCCGATAAGAGTACTTGACAACGATACTTGAGTAACATTTTGTGGGGAAAACATATTGCAGCAACGTGACTGAGTCGCAAACAGTTTTCAAAGGAAACAAGTAGTCTGATTAACAATAGTGTCTACTCAAACTATTTAAGAAGTCATTGCGCCGAAAGCTTTTAATTACTTTATTTTGTTTGTTTTCTGTAGTTCTCTGAGTGGCTAATAGACAACCATCACTAGGAAAGTTCGGATTAGACAAAATATCAAAACTTCCTCTTCATACGTAGTAATGAATACGTTACCTTAGTATCATCTCCTATTTGCATAAGAACAGCAAAGTGTGTGAGATGATTACAGGTACAAACAACCTGAGATTCACTTCTGTTTAATAGAGAGCATCCTCTACTTGACCATGAGCCATTAAACGTACTCCTTAAAAGGAAATTGATAAAGTATTTTTAAGATTAAGAAACATTTTCTAATTGTTAATTAACCTACTGATTAATAAATATATAGCAGTATAGTTACGGGTATCAACAATGTACAGTGTATAATCCATAGGCGTAACGTATAATTGTCCAAGGCTTATCTGAACCTAATCTTAAGGTTATCTCTACCCAACCAAAGACATCCCTACCTAAGTAGTAAACATAGTACCTTAGTAAACGTTTGTAAAAGACATGTGACGGTTTTTTTTTTTTTTTTTCTTTTTTCTGGGGCATGGCCAGTATTTAATGACAGACATACAAACATCACGTTTTACACCTTTTATTGGAACATATTGGGTAATGTGAACACCTTACCAGCAAAGACGTTACAGTTCAAGATAAATGATTAACTAAATGTTAATGAAAAATAACAGATTTAGAAAGAGTCTTTTGTGAAAGATTCACCACTAAACAAAAATACAAACTTTATGCCAAAATCCCAGAAGACGCAATTGGGCGTATCCTCGGCTTTTGTATTCTGCAATATAAAAATGCATTTCCAATAACTAACTATCTAACTAAATAAACAAGTTAGTAAATCTTCACAAAATTCTGATTGAATTGTTGTTGTTTTTGTTGTTTTTTTTAAATCCAAACTCAATCCACCATAACGTAACCTCCCGGTTTCGACAAACCAAGCCAAAATGGTGGTGGGTAACTTCTCTTATCACTGCACTACCGAAGTAAAACCAAAAAACAAAACTGGAAACATTAATTCTTCCTTCATGATAATAGTAGAAGAGTACTTACTTGTGTATAAAATGTCAGTTGTCAATGCAATTACGTGCATCACAAAACCCCGCAATGCTTGGGCAAGGGTATCCCGTAAAATGTTTATGCATGCGAGAAACGGAGAGAAATGTCTAAATTGTGAAACTGGGGTGGGCATGTTTTTCAACACTGGCTCTGAAATTGAAAGCAGATATATGGGTTTCTGGCTATACTCGTTATTCTTTTGGTTCGAGTAAATTGAAACCCAGCGCCATGCCGTAAGAAATGGAAGAGATGAGATATTGTTCTGGTGAATATTGGGCTGCTGAAATTGCTTTGGATGGGAAGTCAGAGGAGCTTGGGTCTCGTGTTTACAGGATAAGTAGGAAAAGACATCAACTCACCTCGACAGTGAAAAGAATAGTAACATTTCCTGGCAACACGTCAGGTGGTTTGGGGTAAACGGAGCACGCCATTACAGACGACCAGAGCTGTGCCTTCTCCAGTCTCTCTCTAAAACATCAAAACCCAAACTATCAGCCAAAAAGTGACACTGCAGGTCATACCCAACTAGCGAAGTTACATGTTATACACGAAATGACCCTTGGACGATCTCGCCTAGCAAGCATACATAGTTTCTGAGCAGTTTACCAATAATAATCATAATAACAATGATGATGATGATGATGATGATGGTGACATTTAAAACTTAATATTGGTTGTGGGAGAAAGAATGAACAGATCAACAACATGCTTCGTCGGAGTGTAAATGAGGATCGATTTAAAAACATTGACCTTTAAAGTGTGATGCTATCTATGTACATACCCATCAAGAAAGGCGTGACTTTCAGCTGGTAGTAAGCCAGGAATATCTTTGTATGTTATTCCAGTAATTACTGTTTCTGTTGAAGAGATTTGCATATCATTACAGGCAAAAATTCAATAATATATCAAATGAAATTTTAAAAACCATTAACTTCATAACTGGAAATGAGAACTAATGACGAGAGGGAGCTACTGGGCCTCCTAAAAAAGCTACAATCATGGACAAAAGTCCTTGGGAAAGTGACGCAATATTCAGTTTTTTCTGTCATTCTGAGTTCTCTCATAGAACAGTGCATACTTTTCGAAATTTTCTTCAGTTCTCCCCCACCTTTTGCAATGTCGAAACTCGGAATAAAAAAAATTCTGGATACACCTGTCCATCATTTTAATTGGTTGTGGGGTGAGGGGAGGGGTGGGACTGTGTGAATTGCAAAATGCCCCAGAAATGCAAAAGTGTCCCAAGACGTTTGTCCATGATTGTAGGTGTCCCAAGCTAAGAGAGACCAATTCAAAATTTCGCCTTAGGATATGGTTGTGACTAGAATGGATGCCCCAAAATTAGGTTGTCATCTTCACTCAAAATACATGATAGGAATCATAAACCATCAGGGGCTAATTATAACTGCCGACCGACACTTGTCACAACCCTTAGAATATCCATACGTAATCAAGGAAAATGGTTTTGAGGATTAATAAACTGATCGCTACACAAAGGGCATTAAAACGTTTTATACCTTTCATTAAAATTTCCCAACTAACTATCTAGGGAAATATAAAGAAATGGCCCTCTAGAGAATTTGCATGTGGATATTGGGGGAGGGAGGGGTTAAGCGAACTTTAATACGTTGGATAGGGACGGTATATATATCCCCCCATGTAAGGGAATCAGTCTGGGATTCTGGATTCCATGCCGTGGATTCCGGATTCCATGTAATGGATTCCAGCTTTTGTCGGTAAAATTTGGATTCTGGATTCCAATCGTTAGTGGGATTCCGGATTCCTTGAGTTCTATTCCGTATTCCAAAGCCCAGAATTTCTGTTTCCGCAAGGCAATATTTTCCGGATTCCGAATCCGGAAACCCTTACATGGAGCGAAATATAATAATAGGGAATTTTAATTTCCAACTATTTCCCCCTACCTCGTGTTTTAAAGAGTTCTACTGGTATGATTATCTTCACTTTCATGTTGTCTTCAGAAGGAAATGTTACATCGCTTTTGTGACCGGCACCAATCTTTCCTATCATTATTGCTATGAGGGTAAAACAAATTCCCTTACTGATGCATTTTATTTGTTTATCAGTGTAGCAAGATCAAAATAAGCAAATAAGTCGAAAATCAAGACTGGTGATAAAAATAAATACCATTCCTATAGTTATAACCGACAATGAAAAACTGAACTTCAAAGAGAGCAGTAAAAGGAATAACTATAACAGATTGAAAGAATACAATATATGTTGGCCTAATATCTGTCATCATGATGGTGTTCTGCATCTGCTTCCGCTGGTTTCCTGCCATCTACAGCAAAGAAACGGAATGCATTCTAAAAAACGCCTTGTTTTTGGCCTTGGTAGCTTCAATGGACACTGCGAGCATCGAAAACATTGAGTTAAAGTGTGTGGCGTCAAACTGAGCGGTAAAAAGTAAACGACCAGAGAATTGGCCTTTCTTTTTCTTGGGACCTAGCTGCCAACTGCGCGGTCATGATTCTCTTTCTCTTTGACTCTCTGTAGTATTTCTTTTGAATCAAAATAAATACGATGTCGCAGCCTGGCACAAAGTCAAATGGTATTCCACTGATGATAAAGCCAAGCCTAAAACGTTTGGATGACCATAAACGGCAATTTAGTCCTCTAAATAAACGCTGTATAGCTTAGTGTGGAAATTCAAGTGAACGTTGGGTCTCTAAAAAAAATAAAATAAAGAAAGTTCCAGGAAAACAGAATAGGTCTGGAACCCTAACCTCTTTTTTACCGAGTTTAGCGCCCTCGCCACTCATATTCAGCCTTCCCCCCCTCCCCCCCCCCAAAAAAAAAACAAACAAACAAACAAACAAACAAACCAAAAAAAATCTGCTACTTAAGAAACGGTTCCTCGTAATGGAAGCTAAAACATTTATTGCTTATCTAATTCATGCTTTGAATATGTAATTGGGGTATATCTACTGCTATTTTGGTAAATGAATAATTAATGCATGGTAGCTCCTTCTACTTTAAGTCAAAGCTTACCAAAGTACTTGCCATTGATAATTTTCGTAGAATTTACGATAGATTTGGTGTCTAGATGAGTACTCGCGTACTTTTCTGTGAAGTTTTCAAGCTGCTGAAGCCCTGACAACACATTTGCGTTAATCTTGTGATTGGAAATACCATGAAAATGCCTCAACAAAAGTGATGTCTCATTCGCTGCCATCTAAAAGCATAGAAAAAGTGATAATAATTACTGTTGTTTAAGGTACAGAGAAAAACCATAATGATTATATTTTTATCCATCATTGAATAAGGCTGAGTATGATCTGAAAAATTATGGAGATCGACAGGATCGAGGAGGGTCAGTCGAGGTCAAGGATTTAAACATCCTCCAAGATCTTCCGGCATAACTAATAAATTTAGAATATTCTTCATACCATAGAAAAGCTGAATCTAAATAATGGTTTTATTTTTCATTCAGAATAATTTTTCACTCCCCCACGGCCAGAAAACGGAGACAAATAATAATAATAATAATAATAATAATAATAATAATAATAATAGTAATAATAATTATAATAATAAAATAGATACAAGAAAAAGTAGAAAAAATAAGAATAAAAAAGTCAACGTTTTATTTCTTCTGAGCAAACACTAACTATATAGCTAGCGATATAAACGACAACTTCGAAATGTCTTACAATGGTTCGACTTATAGCCAATTGGAACCAATTATTAAACAAAAAAAAATATCGGTTATATTTTCCACTGGTATTTAACCACTGAGCACAACATTTGTTGAAAGACCGTAAATTTCTATTTCACTAAAAGGAAACATCAATCAATCCATCATACCTTACCTGCAGAGAATTTCCATCGACAACGCGAAGCTGTTTTATATTCGCGATGTATTCCTGAATCTTTTTAAAGAAAGATTACGAATAGTTTAGCATTAATATAAAAGAAATGAAATAAGATCATGCAATTTTGAGACTCTGCATAGAGAGGGTCTTTATATCATTAAAGAGCAGGTTATTGAAAATTAAGTATCCGCAAAGGAAAATTTTGAAATTTTCGTTTCCTTTCTTTCTTCCTTCCTTCCTTCTTCCTTTCTGTTCGCTTTTCCTTTTTATTTCCTTTTTTAACGCACACTTCATTACAAAACCTTGAGGAGTAGTCAATATGACAGTACCTGTCTTTCTTGGTTCACAGGTGTTTTGGAGACGTGAGAGGGAGTGCTATAAGCCTTGGTAGGCACTATACTTTCGGTGTAATGTAGTGAAAGTTTCACAGTGGGTGTTACTGTGATAGAGAATGTCGCTGTGCTTTCCACGCCTGATGCAGTTGACGTTGTGAGCATTCGTGATGTTGGTAGGCCTTCAAAGAAAATTATAATAATGTTCAGATATAGCGCGCAATCTGATTGGTTGAAAAAAACATGCTTTTTGAGAGTATAAGGCCCATTTCAAACGCCGAATTAAATTCGAGCGAGTTTAGCACGGCAGTAGCGCGACGTTTAAAACCAAGTCGTGCTACTGCCGTGTAGCACGACAGGCCTTGCCGTGCTACACGGCAGTAGCTCGCCTTGGTTTCAAACGTCGTGCTACCGCCGTGCCGAACTCATTTCATAAACTATACATACATTAGAATACAATTAAGAGTTTGGTAAACCGTTTCTTTATTTTTGTGTTTTGTTTACGGCAACAGCCGTTGTATTCGACTGAATTAAATTCAACGTCTCATGAAACCAAGTCGTGCTGCAGTCGAGCTACAGTCGAGCCAGCTTGGCACGGCAGTAATACGACGTTTGAAACAGACCTAAAACACATGTCAAAGCAAAAGCTGTCATCTGTAAATCTCACCATGCCAAGGTGGTTTTCAAGACCAAAGTTTCGAATTTCAGGGTTTAAGATACATCGTTAAAAAGACAAAAGAATCAGCTCAGTTTTCGTTTTGTGGTCAAGGAAGGCTTCTGGTTACAGAATCGTCCTTCGAATAATTCAACGAATTCAACGGCGGAGCGCAAAATGACCTGTTTTGAAATCCGGAACATCCCGCAATATGAAAAAACAAACAAACAAACAAACAAACAAATAAGGGAAACAAAACAAAAAAACATTTTTATGAAAAAAATAATCAAATAATAAATGTACGACGACAACGACGACGGCGACGACTACTACTAATAATAATTATACTAATAATAATTAGAAGAAGAAGAAGAAGAAGAAGAAAGAGAAGAAGAAGCGTGAGAAGGAAGAATTTTGCGGTATGCTATTTATTTTGTTGTTATAAATTTTTGAAAAAAAATCATTATTATTATTATTATCGTATTAAATAGTTATCTTTTTTCACAAAAACATATTCTATTTTTTTCATGTTCAGGGATGTTCCGGAATGTTCCGTGTTCCCGGTTTTTAATCGAGGCCCATTACAAAATGCGCCCTGATTTGAGATGGATTTTTGTTAAATTTTGCCATGTCCTCATCCGATTTTCCTTTTTTTTTTAGATCAACTTCTTAGTTTCAAATAAAAAGTTTCGATAAAAACCTTCTCTGTCTATTGTTGAGTTTATTCATTCATAACATTAGCTGAAAATATGATCGCTAGACTAAGAGCGGAGCATCATTTATGCGAAGACGTCAGCGAATTTTAAAGAATTTTTACTTACAGGTTCAGTTTTTTAAAAGCACTTTTCGATACTAAGCTAAAGCAGTTTGTTTTCAAATTGTCATGTAAATGACGTCCAGGTGTCCATGGGCTGCAATCTTGGCCGGTTTTTAGTTTCGCTTTGTTATGGCTTTGATGTTTTGACAGCTTTGACAACTTTGACAGCTTTTGTGTTATTCAACCAATCAAATCGTTTGCCCATTCTAAAAAGGATCGTGATTGGCTAATTAAGCGTGTTTTATGAGAACGTAGAACATGCTCGGACGACAACCTGGTTCGCTTTGAAATTAAAATTTGTTTAATTTGAAAATTAGAAAGAAGCGATACGTGGGCAGTTTGAAGGATTCTTGATTATAAAAGAAATTTGGAAGCCTTGACAGTAGTAGGGCTTCAGCAAAGATAAGCCCCGTTAGTGTATAGGTATAGGTATAGGTATAGGTAAATCATTAATATGCATATGCGTCGGGTCCATGACGTCACCCATTGTTTTAACCTAGAGAAAAAATCCGTTCCTCCATACTAATTAAGTGCCGGAGTCAGTGTCTTCCTGCATACTAATTCGGTATAGGTTTACTAATGAGCGTCTCTCTACTTCAATAGAAACAATAGACTTGTCTCGGCTTGCCAGTGAAGTAACTTGAGCCCGGTATTCGGACCGTCTATTAAAAGCAAAATAGGAATGAGAGAAGCGACCACGTAGCAACGCGGGAAACGGCTTCCTATATCTTATTTAGCGCTAAAACTCGGATAAACAAAACAAACATATACACAAAGTGGAGTTCAATTAAGTTTACGGGAAAACAATAGGGACTTTTAGCACCGACTGTTTTCAGGACGGCTACGGGAACCGGAAATGAAGTCAGACTCTTTTGCGCGCGCGCCAGTGTCACCCTCGGTCTCTTGCCGCCGTAGCGGCCTTCCCTAGTACGGCAAACCGAGTAGTTTGACCTACTTGCGACTACGGGAGTTTTAGGTGAGTGTTCATTAACCTTTTAATAGACTGTTTGCCTTATAATTTGAAAAAAACAACTTCTTCTCCCTTTCTTCATAAAATTTAGGCCAGTTTTCTTCAGAATTGGTTTGATATTTTTGCTTTATTTACACTTTATTCACAGGTGTTGATGAGACATGTCGGTCGAAAAGCATCCCGAGTGAGCTTAACTTTTTTACGTGATTTAAGCTTGTCCTTTCGGTTTTCGTTTTGATATTTCTTAACGTTTGGACGAGGGCTTTTCTTTCAAGTTTTTTGCTATTGTTGTGTTTCAGTCACCTAACTATCTCGTTTTGTATCCGTGTCTCTCCGTAGTCACAGGAATTGTTTTGGTTGCTAAACTATTTCTATTTTCACGGGCTTTTGAGCGGTCGGCTCCTGGCATCCCAGTTCCCGCGCGATTTAGTTCGCCGTAGCCGTCCTCAAAACCGTCGGTGCTAAAAGTCCCTAATACAAATGTGGTGGCGGTGGTGGTGGTGGTGGTGGTGGAGGGAATGCAATAAAAATGTGTTCGCTGTGGTGGTGGTGGTGGAGGGAATACAATAAAAATGTGTTCGCTGTGGTGGTGGTGGTGGTGGTGGTGGTGGAGGGAAAACAATAGAAATGTGGTGGCAGTGGTGGTGGTGATGGAGGGAAAACAGTAGAAATGTGGTGGTGGCGGTGGTATATAGTTTCACTATTCACGAAGCTGTGTTAAAAGAAGTTGAGTGTAGGGTCGATGTGGGGTCGATGCAGGGTCGATTTAGGGTCGACAGGAGGTCGATGTATTTGTGGATGGAAAAATATATAGAATAAATGAGGAGGTGGAGGAGGGGAATAAAAAAACATTGAGGAGGGAAACTAATAAAAATTGAGGAGGAGAGAATAAAAAGGTTGAGGAGGGAAGATAATAAAAAATTGTGGAGGAGGGAATAAAACACATTGAGGGAAAGATTAAAATTGTGGAGGAGAGAATAAGAAACATTGAGGAGGGAAAATAATAAAAATTGTGGTGGAGAGAATAAAAAAAATTGAGGGAAAAGATTAAAATTTTGGCGGAGGTGAAAAAATTAAGGAGGGAAACGTGGTAAAAGAATATAGCTTGCTTTCTTTGACCATTTTAATAGATTTCTCTCAAATCGCTGTGTTTTTTACTCTTTTTGTTTTGAAACGGTATCTCGTGTCTGATTTTATTGCTAGCAATTATTAGTCGCGTGTTTAATCAATTGATCCTTGTTAAGTTATTAATTGTTTTATACTAATACCTCAAGACTGCTCCCTTGGGGTTTTTCCTGCAGAGCTGAACAAATTTGTATTCAACTTTGGGCTTGCGAACTCGCATAATTAACTGACTAACGGTGCGTGAAACGGTGAGACTGAGATAGGAGAAAACAGTTCTGTAATAGTCAGACAAAATTGAAATAGAAAGTTTTCACCTCCACTTTGTGTATATGTTGTGTGTTTTGTTTATATATCCGAGTTTTAGCGCTAAATAAGATATAGACGGCCCGAAAACCGCGCTCAAGTTACTTCACGGGCAAGCCCAGACAAGTCTATTGTTTCTATTGAAGTAGAGAGACGCTCATTAGTAAACCTATTCATTGACATGAGTTTTTTTAATTGAAATGAATTTTTTTTTAATCGAAATGAACAGGAGCTTGTGAAATGACTTGTAAATAGTGCTTTGACTGAAATTTTATCTTCTTCAGCGAAATTAATTGTAAATAGGTTTTAGTAGTTAGTTTTGTTATCAATAAAAATTAATTATGAATTTATACCGAATTAGTATGCAGGAAGACACTGACTCCGGCACTTAATTAGTATGGAGGAACAGATTTTTTTTCTCTAGGTTAAATCAATGGGTGACGTCATGGACGCGACCATATGCATATTAATGATTTACCTATACCTATACATTAACAGGGCTTATCTTTGCTGAAGCCCTACTTCTCTTGAGTGTGTTCTGTTATGTAGTAAAGCACTTGGGAATTAAGGGGCTAAAGCACTCAAGAAGTAGGGACAAACACTGGACTACGTCGTGTTTCCCCTTACAGTTTTTTCGTGCTCTAAACGCTTCTTAAGTGTTTTACAACAGAACAGAGCACAGTCAAGGCTTCCAAATTTGTTAATATTTATTATTTATTTTTATTTTATTTTATTTGTCACACAATAATTACAAAAAATATAGGAAAAGAAGAGAAAAACAAGTGGCGAGGAGATCTAACAGAAACTATAGGAGCTTACGAGAGGTTAGGCCTCCTCAAACTATGAGCTAGGGCTGTTTCACATCAATTGAAGAAAAGAAGATGAAAAGTCGAAGATGGAAAGACTTAAGAACTGTTTTCATACTTAATCTTCAGTTTTTTTTTTTCTTAAAAGAGGAGAAGGATTGAGAGTTGATGACCTTGTTGTCAAGTGAATTAAAAACTTAGTCCCTTGAAAAAAGGGCGAGAACTTCTTCGTGTTTGTACGACAATACGGTAGACGATAGGCCTGGGAATTTCTTGTATTGTAAGAGTGGAATATATTGCTTTGAGAGAAATTGTTATTAAACTTTGGAGCTAAGAAAGAATGTTTGCGCTATTCCAACTGAGCTAACCGGGCGGCGGTACGAGTGCAAGCCATCAAGGAATTGGCCAGTATTTTCGGTGATGTTGAAAGTTAAATAAATTCAAATTGAAATCACCCATAATAAAACATATTTTGTTTTCTCTAGAGATTTTCGCTAAACACTGTTCTAGCTATTCCAAAAACAATCTTTTGAAAAAGCCATGATCTGCAATCTACAGGGTGTCCCAAAGGTTCTTTCCTCTAATTTCATGCACTATAACTTTTGACCAAAAGCTTATTTTTACATGAAATTTCTAGAGGATGTTTATTTCTGTATCGAGTACATGTATTCAGAATTTCAGTAACTGGCATGCCCTTTTTGTTTGTTTGTTTGTTTGCTTGTTATTTTTATCACATTCTGTAACCGTTGCAGCATGGAGTGGGATATAGCGTGTAGACCCACAGATGATCCATTTTGAGCTTTTTTATCATCTGGTGCACAGGAACCAGTTCAACCCCCCAACAATATTTGTTTAGTTTAGTCAGCTAAAAATATGTATTTTGGACGTTCATCGAAAAAAGATAATCATCCCGGCCTCCTTTCACAGCAAGGCTTTTGTGCTTCTTTACAAATTTGAGAAGAGGTGGGCGTTACTCGGCACACTCGGCAGACTAAGCAGAGGTTTTCATGACCCTTTCTGGACTTGGCTTGCCAACTATGCGAGAGCTTCCTCGTCGAGTCTCCTCTTTTGCATCTAGCCTTCTTTAAAACTATTTTAGATGCTTTATTCAGGACTTTTGGTCTTCCCCTTCGTTTCTTGCCGTCAAAACCTTCATTTCTCCATAATAATTTTACCACCCAAAATGCCAGCTTTTTAGCAGTTTCTACAACAGCTACGCCAGTAAATCGAAGTACACATGCCTATGCTCTCACGTAGCTGAACGTTTATGTGTTGGGGGGGGGGGGGGGGGTTATCTGTCGTGGTATTTGCAACAAACCAGGAAGGAGTTCGAGCAATTCGGGCTATAAAATACAAAAATATGTGGATGAAAATATACTCGCGTACGCGCATCTTTGGCGCGGAAGTACACAAATGGAATATTCGAGTCAAAAGATGGCACAACAAGTACGAAAATAGTGAATTAGATTGAAAGACACAACTTTGTTTAAATGATTTGTTTACCAAGTCAAATCGTACTGAAATACACAATTATAAAGTAGAGGAACGAACTTTTGGGACACCCTGTAATGGGTGATTTCCAGAAGAGAACTAAAAGAGCTGTTATAGTGCCGCCCATTTGATAAAACAGAAGTTTGAGAGGATAGAAAATAGTAGGATGGAAGTACGATGGAAACTTCTTCTCACTTTAACGATACAAACTTATATAACTAATATTCATATTTTTCAACCTACCTCTATAGTCTTCACAAATGTAATAATGCTTTGTTTCACATTCATCCATTTCCAGTTTGGATCTATTGGTAACCATAAAGCAGAAAGCTCGTTCTTGTGACAAATTTTCAGCTTCATTTTGATTTAGCAATTTCCCTAAATTTAATCGGATACTTTTTATTTCTTCACTTGTACTCCAGTACCATTCGCTGCGGCTATGGAAAAAGTTGAAGAATAGTATAAAACGACTAACTAAGATCAATGCTAATAATAATCGTAATTAAAAGTAAAATATAATGGAATCGAATTGCACTAACCCGGGCATTTTGTGCTTCCTGTGATCAGGAGAGGGGTACTTGGGTAATTTCTTTCCCTCCCCCCATATAACTTTGAAACTGATGATAGTAAGGTCACCAAAATTACACAAAATATTATATTTATCATTTTCAAGTTATTGGCACTATAACATAATTTGACGTTATTTTGACGTCATATTGTTGAATTTATTGGCAGAATCAAAATTTCGTCAATCTTCTCTAAGCGAAATCTGCTTAAACAGTAAGGTGTCTGCCAAAATCAAGAAAATGACCTACATACACACACAAAACTTTAACAACAGCAGAGATGTCACAATGACGTCAATTTTACTTTAAAAAAATGATTTGCAATGATCTGGAACCAGTTCTGCTATCTAAGATCTTACCCTATTTTACTTAAAACCCGTACAAATAAAGGTAATCATGATAGACAAATTGATATGTGTATTAAAGGATGCTTAGGGAGAACAAAAAGAAAAAAAATAGCAAGTTGTACGATTTTTAGAGAAATTCACACTGTTAAAAATTGAACCCGCCTGCCCTTTGGTCGTTTTAAATTCAATTGGACAATTGTTTCTCTTTTTCTCAAGTCAAATAATAAATGTTGGGATATGTTGCTTGCATAATATTTGTGTCGCATTTTTCTTTCATATTGCTCTTCAGTATTCAAGTAAGCTGGCTCACTTACTTCACGCTGAGACCCATCCAATACTTTCTGCTTGAATTAAATTTCGATAAATTTTGAGCTGCCTCAAGGTTATCTTTGTCTTGGATCTTTGCAAGGCGAACGAAACCATACTGCTTACATGCACTCTGTGCTTCTTTGTAATTGCCCTGATCTTGAAAGACTTGGTAATCGACATCCATGGCACTTCCACTACCTGTGAAAAGTAGAGCCTAATCTCAGACAGGTGGGTGTAAGAATATCAGAGACTTACACAGAAACTAATACGAGCTAAGACAAATTGAAAAAAGAGTGACTTATAAAAAGGTATTAAGAATAAACGTTCAACTGAAAAATGTAAGGTGTTATTTTTATGTATAAAATTAAGAAAAAGCCAAATAGTAAAACATGGTAGCAATTAAACAATGAGAAGGAATTGCTGGAGTTAAGCCCAGTTTATTACAAAATGGAGATCAAAGTGATGGTTATGCAGCCATTAGCTTGCAAAAAAAGATAAAATTCTTAAAATTAAAATGACAATAAAAAAAATAAAGCGACAAATAAAAGACTATCTAAAAAGAGAATCCCAGTTGATAATAATAATAATAATAACGCGAATATTTATACAGGATAACCTATCAGTTCTGAAAAAAAAAAGAACTGTTATCAACAGGGTCCTGTAATTATCTCAGAAATAGCTAAAAAATAAAAATAAGGAAAATAAAATAACACTAAGAAATCTAAGATTTAAAAATCAAAATCTGTAAAAATCATCGGCTTACAAGACTGAAAAGAGTTGTGAATTATGGAATACTATTGAAAAAACTCTTTTAAATTACTCTTAAAAAGAAACCTAGAATCTAAAATTCTTAAATGCCGAGGTAAAGTATTGTAAACTAGAGCCCCTTGAAAGGCAAAACTTTTCCTTCGAAATTCTAATTTGGCTTTGGGAAGTTTTAGTGAACACCCATTTTTTCTACTGTTAATGCTGTGTTCAAATGTATGCGAACATCGTATTAATTTTGTATTCATATCATGGATCGGCAAAGGATGGAAGTCGTATTCTTGATCGATCCTCTTAGCACACATAAATTTTTCATCAACGGAACAGACCAGCCTCTTCCTCAACTGAGTGGTGAGTAAGTCTACAGCGGGTTCGACTGCCAATATCTCCTCGGGTGATACTTGCTTATTGGCAGTTTGTGTTGATATTTGTTTTGGATATCTATGTCTGAAAACAACCGCTTTGAGTTATTTTTCACCAAACAAATTATATTTCATGACCAGCGATTTAAAGGTAAAAATTGCTGCCACACAGCTAGTTTCCAGGACTAGATATCCCACAATTCTTTAAAAACGAGATGTTCATGTATATAATATCATGTAATATATTATGTGTCTAAGTTATAAAATCGTAATATCGTCAACCAATATTGTAATGCGAGAAGGGAAGGGGAGGGGGGTTAAAAGGGCCTGAGGTTGCCAGACGCCCGTCGATCAAAACCCTGGGACTATGAGTTTGTACATATGTATCAACCTCGTCCCCAGGTTCTCTCTCCTACCCGTCGAGAGACCCTGGTTGAGTCTGGTAACGTGTCTCCCAGAATCTGGGAGATTACAAACAAACGACTTGGGAGAGGGGCAGATAAGTGTGAGATTTGTCTCTACAAAGCGTAGACGTCGAGGTCAGTGGAAACTGTGTATCTGACCTTGTCTAAAAGGTCATGTTTTTTATAGTTACCGGACTAGTCAAGACACTGTCAAGACAAAACCTCGAACGCCGAATCCTTTGACAGCGAAAGCGTAACTTCCTGCAGAATACCTGGATGTTTATCGGATGTCGCAAAGTCGCGGATTCACCACTTGTGCAGTCAAAATATTTTAGGCGGTTATGTTCATACCGAAACGCAGTAGACTTGAGTTGCCATTTCTATGTTATGGAGACTACCTTTAGAAAGCAAACGTATGTATTTTCAAATTATGATTATGCAGTTACGTTTGAAGAGGGGCCGAAAAGATATATCAAGCGTTGCCGTCCTCACCGACCTCGAAAATATTAAAATCAAACAGAAACAACAGGAAGAGAGAATACGCCGCCCGGACTCAGTTTGATTGTTCAAATGAAAAGAGGTGAACAGAATCTTGGAAGAGTATATTTATATCCAACGGCTCTGTGTTGTATTTTTGTCGCCGTTTCAGTAAAATCAACAGAATCAACAGGATAGCCGTATAAGCTTCTTTGTTAAAAAATATGGCTTGCACGAATGCGCGGCCAACCATTTATTGTTCTTTGTTTAATTTTCTGGATGGTTAGGTATATGTTTTAGAGGATTGAAAGAATCACTGAGCTACATTTGTTTTTTTAATCAAGTTTTCATTTGGTCCATATGCAAGAAATCCTTTCGCTTTGGAAGGTTATCACTGTTATGTTGTCTTTTTTGTCTCTGTTTATACCATTTCCTGTTGTTTTCAGTGTAGCGTTTTGGTCATCCTTTGCTTATGCACCGGCACGTACTATATTATATATATATTTTTTACCTCTATTTACCACTGAAAGCGATACGTTTTTTCTGTTGCCGCATCATAAAAAAGGTTAGGGCTAGGAGAAAGCTGACATTTCAGACTATAGCTTCCCGTAAAGTCATTAGAGCTAAACTATTATTTTGACCGTGAATGTAAAATGAATCCTCTGCTCTCAACGTAACTGCTATGTTTTGTCACCGCTAATGGTTTAGGTTTTGCATGTACTGATTCGGGCCGATTACCAGCCGCTGTCACCGACAAACATTGATTCTTTCAATGCAAGTTCAACGAACAGGGATTTTCCCTTCAATAAATAAACACGCGCTTCGGTGTCTTACTCAAGATCGTAGATGTTGTCATCGGTTTAACTGCGATAACGCGAGTTTTTTATTTCTCTGCCTGGTAATTCGCTTGTTTATCCGGTGTTAGTTCTGTTTAGGCAGGAATTTCCCGAATTTCAGTTATAGTTGGAGGCTTGGCAAATCTTGCCGTTTCGATCATTGTGTGAACGGTGTAAACAAACCAGACAAAAAATTGAGAGACAAAGGACTCCTCGCTCGGAATTAATTTTGTTCTGGGACCACGTGACCAGACCCAACCAGGGTCTCTCTCTCTCTCTCGCTCCGTAGGGACGGGTAGGAGAGGACCCTGGGAACGAGGTTGCAGATGTATGTGGTCGTCCAGGGACAAATTTATAATACTTATACTTTGATTTAACCTCTCAGTACGTCTCAACATTAGTTAAAAAAAAAATAAATAAATAAATAAAAAAAGAAGAAGAAGAAGAACGAATAAATATGTTGCCCAGTATGACGGATATAGCACCATGCCGCTATTGTTGCGGCGAAGCACTAAGAAGGTATTGTCATGCTTTTTAGTATTTATAAATTGTGATAAGGGACGTTTGCTTATACAATGGCTACTCATGCAGGGCCCCTGCTGTTGATCTCATTCTATTGAACCGATACTATAATCCTCCGAGTCATTTGCCACGCATTCGGTTTGTCTTCATCAAGTTCCGGAATCATTAACATCCACCAATCATTGATAGAAAAGCTGAAATAAACGTCTGTGCGAGAGACGTAAGTTTCAAACTCAAAACCATTTTTTTTTGCTTTAACTCATCGACTCATCGCTGGACATATCAGTTGCACAAAATCTGATTTAAAGGACAGCAAGTTAGTTTTATATTATCGACCGAGTTGATAAAAAAGATCGGCCACCGACCGTAGAGTCCTTTTGCATTTTGTACTCAGACGAAGGGTTAGCGCTCGAAAAGTCAGGCGAGCTTAATTCTTATTTCCCCTACGGTATGTGGCGGTTGATGCTTTATCAGCTCATAATTTGTGAAAACCAAATACATGCATCGGTTTTTAAAATTCAGTCCATCCCTAACAATCAGTTAATTATCTGGCTGTCAGATCTCAGCTATCAGTTAACTGCCATAACCGGCTTTCAGCTTTTTAATATATCATAGGGAATGGGAGGAGATGTTTCAGAGATCGCATCGTTTTAAAAGTAAACGTCAACATATAACTAGTTTCATTTAATTTAGGTTTGCACAGCATGCGGTTCGAATAGATCATCATCTTGCAGTGACCATAGTAAACCGTGATTTAGAGCAAAGTTTTTGCCTTGTCGACAAAATAATGATAGCGCACTTATAAATTTTGTTTAATATTTGTTAAATGTTACATTTGACAAGATGGTATACAACGAAAGCTTCCAATTTCCCCAATATTAAGTAACATAGTATGTACATGAATCATGAACTATACACAAAAACTGACTCGCACTATACCGGTAAACGTCTCGGTAAACAAAACAGGCTGAATACTTAATATTAAGGTAGACATCAAAGCTGTGTCAACATAAGGATTTCTGTGCTTTATCATGGCCAGTTTTTGAATCATGGAGATGAGATTCAAAACGCGATTCGACTGAAGTAAAAGGAAACGAGAGATGTCAAGATACAAACCCAGAAACAGCCCTACAAGTGTTACCATGAGCAGAACCTCCAAGAGAATGCGAGATAGCTCCTTTTTGAACTGCAATTTTCTGAAAGATAACGAAAATTAAGAGATGGAAATGTTTTGTTTATACTCTGACAGAGAAGTCATAAATTACAGAAATAGTTCATTTACATTCTCCCTTACTTCTTTTTTTCTGCCATTCAAGTACTCTTTCGTGGAAAAGGTATCAAATGTTTCTAAACTTGGTAAATCTGTCCTTTCAAATGAGTATGAAATTCGGCAGCATAATTTCAAGTTTTACAGTTTTGCCTCACGTACGTTTAGCAATGAGAGGAAATTCTTATTAAAATAGATTGACAGTCACCTGTCGGGATTTTTCCTATCTTTTTGTCTTTTTGACATTAGCTGATGCTTATTTCTTGGTTCTCTGTTTATATTGTGTCGGCTTATTATTAGTCAAGTTTATCCACATGCTTTTTCCCAATCCAGTAATAGACGCGACAATAAGAACATTTTCTGTTTCGTCCAAACAACAAGTATTTACTTAAGTAACACAAATTTCCTTTGGTCATTACATAGAGGGTTTTTTTGGCTTTAAATAAATGTTTAAAGTGGCTAATAAAGGTCCGTTATTGTACCTTGTAATAGCTAATAATGTGGAGAAAAAAAAAAAAAAAGCTGTTCGAATGCCATCAATAACTTCTCTTGGTTTTTCGCAGTGTTTGCATTTTAATTTCAATTTATCGTTTCTGTTTTTTAAAACTCTGACATAGCCCTATACAGTTGTTCTTTTTTGAAAAATAACTATAGACTTCCCCTAATTTCAAAACAAGATACCTTACGTCTATTGACTTAATTAGAGAGTTGTTTATTTACACCTTTTTACTTCTAAACAATCGATACAAGAAAATGTCAGTAAAATAATTAAAAGCGACTTCTTTTAAATTATCCCCTACTATCCATGGTTTTATGAGCTACAGACATTAAGCAACCCTATCTCACATAGTTGTATGACCTTAGAACTTTAAATGTCTAGTGTGCGACATTAACGTAGCGTACAATTGCAAAAGCCAAAGGCTTTCTCTCAATTTCCGTCATCTTTAAATGGACATTTCGTGAAAGGTTACGGTTGGCATGGTTATAGGATATGACGTCGAGAGTAGCACGAAATCAGGTAAAGTTCAAGTTTTAGGAATGTTTTCCATAAAAGTAACTGCAACACTTCGATAATAAACCTTACAAGGTAACCTTCAGGAAAAATAAATAACAAATAAAAAAATACAATGTAAAGGCCATTGAATTTAAACTACTTGACTGTACTATTTTCATATTAAGTGTTCATTCTGACACTATATTTTATTCATGTTTATTGACATCATACTCCTCGGTATCGACATATCCCATAATACTTCACGATCTTTGAGAACATTGATTTTTATCAGTTTTTACAACTTTTTTTTTATTACGAATCAGCGAACATTACATCGCAAGAAAACAAAGCAAAAACAATAATTAAAAATTGATAACGCACCTTTTCCACGCAAATATGATCAAAAGCGCGTAACAAGATTTCTGTTAATAGAGAATAAAAGCTAAAATAAGCATTATAATTAAGGCTAATTAAAAGTAAACAACGCTAAAAATTAAATAAAGACAAAAACACTAAATATGTTACATAGTAGGTTAATAGCTATTCTAAAAAGATCCGTTTTAAGTAAAGTTTTAAAACGTTCAAAATCGTCCTCAAGACGGATGTGAATGGGCAGACTGTTCCATAAATTAGCGGCAGCAGACAAAAAAGTCTTTTTTCAGTTTTAAACTAGGATACTTTAAGGTAAGACCGCTGTTCTTTAATAGCAATCAAATCAATCATTGAGTTACCAGGAGCATGACCGTAGATAGCTTCAAAAGTAAGAAGAAGTATTTTAAAACCGATACGAAATTTGACAGGAAGCCAAATGAATGTAACAATCATAGTTATGTGACTGTAGCCAGGAACATTTAGATATAAGCCCGGAGCAGCTGCACTCTGCAAGCGTTGCAGTTTAAGTAGATGAACAGAGGGTAAACCAAATAGAAGGCTGTTGCAGTAATCTAATACGATGATAATGATAAAACCATGGCCCAAAGTGCGTGTTGTTTCCTGGGACACATACTTTCGGATACGCCGAGGGCTGCCGCTTTTCACCTTGTACAACGGTGAGGGTAAACAATGTCCTTTACGTGGGATTGGCCGATGCGAAACGTGCGCGCTTTGGAAACTCCAAGCTTCACAAGTTTATGTTTCATATACATATAAGTGAAGAGTTGATTTAAAGGATGTCATGTGACTGTTTTTTTTTTTTTTTTTTTTTTTTTTTTTTGCCTCGCAGCATTTAGCAATGATTATAATAAACTGGCAAAGTCTACTTTCTTAGAAATTTCCGTCGACTGACCTTAAGTCAACTTAACATAATTTTTAAATGCGTTCAATGTGCTGGGCCCACTTGAGGCTTTCCTCTTGCTTAGTTCCTAGGCCTTATTCATTTCGCACGGCCTGTACGTTTCGGGTACGTAACAGAAACATCCATTGACCGATAGGGACTGGAAGGACGCCGTACAGGGATTAGGCAAGCTTTTCTCAACATTCCGGGGCAGATCATGTTTCAAAAAGGTTCTTAGCAGCGTGCATTTGATTATTCAAAGGTATTTTTATGTGTTATACTTAAGCCTTTGGTGAGTTTATCGACTCCACACTTCAACACTTGGTGCTTCAATCAGTACTGTAACAACGTAGTGTTTAGAAAAAACGAGAGTATTAATATTGAAGGCTCCTTTAACACAATAAACATGGAAATTATTTCAAGGTCAGGCTGGTGTGACAACACTTCTGCACTTCAAAATCTTCTTAAATTCCTGTCTGAAGGAACGATTCATACCAGAGTATATAAAGGGGTTAACCGCACTAGCGGTGTAGACGGAAAGAGAGCAGAACAGTTGTACGCCCCGAGGAATAGCTTCTAAAAGACGAAATCGGAAAACTAAAGCAACGGCCCAAGCGGGTATCCAACACAATATAAACGCAAACACTACGAAAAACAAAGATTTACTGATTTTTATCTCATGTATCGTAATGTGATGGTGCGACCTTCTCAACTGGAGGCCTGGGGCAATATCTAGATTGTGTTGGCGAATTGCTTTGGAGACCTTGAAGTAACAGACGATTGCAACAGTAAATGGTGCTATCAAAAACAAAGTAATTACTGCAATGTAGTGTACGAGAGAGCCAGTGCCACTCAGATGAATCACGTGACACAAAGCATAGCCAGGGACGAAGCCATAATCTTGTAAACCTGAAAGCTTTGGAATGGCTACGTAAAACGCGACAAAGGCCCATGCGCTCCCTAACATCATTACAGATCGTCGCTTGGAGAAGACGTTCATGTATTTTCCTGGTTTCACAATTCTTATGTATCTGTTAAACGCTGTGAGAGCCATAGTAGTCGGGGACACGAAAAGAACAAAATTCATCACAAAAGCGTGGAGATCGCAGAGAAAAGGTCCAAGAATCCAATCACCAGAGATGAGAACAATAGTCGTAAAAGGCATGACAATAATTGCAGACAGGAGATCGGCAACCGCAAGTCCTAAGATGTACAGGTTAGTGGTAGTCCGAAGGTGGCTGTTTCTGTATACCGACAAACATACCAAGATGTTTCCCACAAGTGATGTGATGTTTATGACTAGACAAATGAGGACTTCAATGAATACAATTGCAGATGCTCTGGAATCAAGCGACTCTACCTGCATACTGATAAAAAATAATTATTATTAGGCCTAAAGCGAAACTTATTTTCAGCAGAGATTTTTTTGTGGGTATCTCTTTCTAGACTAGTTCAAGGCCAGGGTCACCAATTGAAAAAAAAAAAATCCTCAAACTGTTTTTTTTTCGAGTGCGAGCATCTTGTTTATTAATAAACCGATGGTCATAACCGAGCTCATTGTCGAAAGCACACGGCTATACGGACTGGCTTCGAAGCTAAAACTAGCAACATGCCGCGCATGCTGAACAACCATCTTTCTCGATTCATGAAGAGTGTTTCTCGATGGCGCCAAAACCGAGCAAGCGAAAGAAAGACTCGGCTGACAGGACGATATTCTAACGATTCTCGTTTGGAACGGCTGTCCATTTCACTTTGATGAAAAATTATTAAATTAAGTGTCGTTT
Organism: Porites divaricata; assembly: GCA_038088405.1. Lineage (NCBI taxonomy): Eukaryota > Metazoa > Cnidaria > Anthozoa > Scleractinia > Poritidae > Porites > Porites divaricata. The sequence goes on along the minus strand of JBBMOI010000001.1, from coordinate 67,827,846 downwards.
CCGAAGCCAAAATTCACAGGCTCTATTAGTTAAGTGACAGGGTAGTGAAATATGATTGTCCTGTAAATTATTTGTTAATAACCATAAAAAAAGAAACTCATAATCAAAAGAAATTTTTACCGATACGGCGGCCATATTGAATAAGTCGGATTTGAGGAGTATTGTAGGATGCCCGGGGGGGGAGGGGCATAATAAGATTGTATTGGGAAAAAAGATCGTTATGCCGTGTTTGGAGGTAGTAATGACCGCCCTTTTCCCGAGAAATATACAGTGAAAGACCAATTTCTACTACTAAGCGAGTACAGCGGATCGTGTTCATGTTCCCTGGCCATCCCATAATACTCCTCAAATCGAATTAATTCAATATGGCCGCCGTATCGGTAAAACGGTCTATTGATCAATTTCTCTTCATCATTCTGCAATTTTTTTTATCACACGACATGTAACCTGACTCTAATTATACGTTAACTCATAAGAAGACCCCAAGATTTGCCTTGCAGGGAAACATTTATTCAGCAATAACTTTTTTTATCGAAATGAATAGAAACCATGCATTCTGGAGAATTCGTAATTTAATGTAAAAAAAATGTATCTTGTAGTTAAAAAATAGATGTGCAAAGATTCGACTTTATTTTTTACCAGGAGGGTACCTTATATTATTTGCGGACTAGCCAACCTGTGTGGCCTCTATCACATTTGTTTTGGTACAAAATCTTAAACTCACAACAGTTTATACCCACAGAATTCAGTTTGCGAGAAAGAGTCAAGTAAAATCATGCAAAAAACTTGTTTCGTCGGATTCACTGTTTTAAAACACCTGATAGCTACATCTCAATGTTTTGATAACTGTATTCTACTTTCCAAAATTTTTCTAGGGCGACACTTTCACCTCTCAAAAAGCAAAGTAGGCGTTATATTTTCTTGTTATGCGACAGACTGAAAGTTACAAAAAAATGAGAGGAAAATAGCACAAAAATTAATCAGAAGAAAAAAAAAAATTTAAGCCATTAATTTTCAAAAAAGTAGATGACTCGCCTAAAGCTGTAGAAATCAAATGGAAATTAAAAGCACTTGAAAAAGATGTTTTGGAATGTCAGGGACGTGTGATTATCATTGTTGCCCGGTATATTTTAGAAATTAAAATAAAACAAAGGAGAATAACGAAGGAAAGGACGAATTAAGCGAGCAGTTTTAGAACTCACCTTGCTAGGGTGTTGTCTTCGTAAAAAATGCAAACTGTAATGACCTGATATATATTAATAGTTATTTGCTGGCATGATATATCAATGTTTAATCTACTCATTTTTTAAACTATGAATTCAAACCGCATTTGTCAAAAGGGTCATGGTGTGAGTCTTATTGAACGGCCTAAGAGCAAATACAGCAATATGTAGTGTCGTGTCGGTAAGTAGTAAAGGTGATTGCCCTTGCATTATTATTATTATTTATTTTTTTTTTTTTTACTTCTTAAGCGACCATCGTGTTCTTTCTTCCTTTCTCTGTTCCTTTACCTTTTTTTCTTTTTTGTTGTTGCTGTTGTTTTTCTTTTACAATGAAATAATAATAATAACATGAATAATTATAATAGTAATAATATAATAATAATAATAAGGAAGGGTATGGTAGAAAACATCAAGAAAGTATCAGAGAGAGCTACTATGACAGAGATTCAAAAGATCTGCATGCTGGGATCTGCACGAATCCTTAGAAAGGTTCTCAGTGTATGAACAGAATGATTGACTTGTGTGACTGACGCTCTAGGTGCATGGTTTGCGCCCGGCTGATGCACAAAAAGAACACCAGCAAAGACTGTGATAATAGAGATAATAATAATAATAATAATAATAATAATAATAATAATAATAATAATAATAATAATAATAATAATAATAATATGGATGGGATTAACCGTACAGAGTATTTAAGTATGAAACGAATCAGAAAACGCGTCTTGGATATATAATTACGGCGCCTCGGAAAAAATGCCTTCATCTGAGCATGCAATCGTTATCCATGAATTCTGACAGCCGCGCCTGAAAACGTGAACAGACTTACTAAAAGGGCCCATCGCTATCGTTGATGATTCCGACTCATATAAAGGACATTTGCAATATTAAAAATCACGTTGTTTTTTTAAGAAGTTATTAATTAAAACGGCTTTGTCGACAATTTTAAAAAGAAGTTAGACTTAATAAGTATTAATAACGTCTTACAAGACAACTTCAGAGGATTTCTGTTAGTAATAATTTCCTTGGAATTGGCTACTATCAAATGCGGAAATGCTTACCTGGGTCTTATGAAACGAGTTACCAGCACAATGTAAACTGCGGATGACAAAAAAAAAACCACTGGGATCGGCAAAGTCATTCCAACAGCGCTATACTATTGTTCTGTCATGTGTGCTGTGCCGTATTTGAACATCTTTTAATTGACTTGATTTCAAAACAGCACCATCCGCAAATAACATAAACCCAACATGAATTATACTTCCTTTAACATTTCAGCTAATTAATGCAAGTGCTAGCTTAGTTATTAGATTCAGAATGTTAAGTAGGACTAATAATACATGTTATGACAGTTATTGACTTTGTAATTATTTCCAATGACAAATATTTCTACCAGACTCAATATAGTCAAATAAAAAAATATTTTACTATTTATTTGGGGGGACGACGTCCTCTACAGCAAAGAACACCCACCAACTTTTTTTTTTTTTTTTTTCATTTTTTGTGAGCATGCAAACGTTATATGCAGTCTGTCTCCTCAGTCAGGCTTTACATTACAATCCAGAAAACAAAACTGCGCCACTTATATTTTCTTCCGACAACTAGAAAATTAAAAATACTTTATGTTGTTCTCTACCTCTTGAATGTTTTTCTGTTTTTTGTTTCTTTTTTTTTTTGGTTTTTTTTTTTTCAACTTATTACATTAACATCACAAAGGTTCCGAAGAAAATTAAAACCCTGTGAACATTCTATCGATTAATGTGGCGTTTCCCTTTCCAATCATTGACATGATTGAATGCGGGCTTTTTACTCTAAGTGCTTTCGTATTTCAGAACGATAAGCGTTCCCTCAAGACACACTATATGTAGCGTATAGATTATAAGGGTATGCAAATCTAGAGGGGAAAAGCTGATAAATTAGAAAAAAAAAAAAGGCAGTCGGTAGAAAATGAGAGCATGATTCTTGGGGAATCGCCACTTAGCGGAACAGAGAATAATATAATTATATATTTTTTTTTCCATCAGTCTATTTTTGTTGTATTTATAACGTTCACTTTGCTTTACGTCATCACATCTTAGTAGAGTTTTTATGGCTGAACTCCGTCAAATTGTCTTACGAATTTGATTGCCGTTCAAGTTTATCCCGATCAAAGAGGTGAAAGAGAGGAACTTTGAGTTAGGATGTTCACTAGATACGAGCCTTTTTAAATTTCTGGCTGAAGAAATGATGCCATTTTTGCGGAATACAATCTGATAATGAATATTGTGATCGTAAAGTAAACGGATATTCAGATTTCTAATATTTTTTTTAAATTAAGCAAGACGTTCATATTTCTTATCTAGTCGGAATATGTAAAAAGTGTAGGTTCTTGTTTCCTCCTTGAAGATTACAGGTGTCAATCTTAGGCGTCTCAAAACCCAAAGAAGCAATGCGATCCACATTCTCAGATCTTTCAAGGGATTCGTTTCTGGAATATTGTCTCACGTTTGAAGGGATCCGACTGAGCTCGAACACTCCTTCTGCGTTTCTTTTCACTGACGTCAAAGATATTACAACACGTCTTGATCGACAGGTGATGATCCGACGAAATTCGTTTCGGAAGGATGAATTCATGCCAGCATATATGACAGGGTTTACAGTATTGGAAATGTAAAGAAAAAACATACATAACAACTCCAAATTTCTTGGCATGTGAATGATAAAGAAACGTCTTAAAATAACAATTACCCATAAAGGAATCCAACACAACATAAACGCAAAAACAACAATGAACAATGACCAGCTCAGATTGATTTCTTGAACAGATATCCTTGTTTCGTTACCTTGCCTTCTATTTTGACGAATCGAGGGAAATATTTCTATCTTATGTTGTCTAATAGTATTAAGGACTTTGCTGTAACAGAATGTTGTAGCTAACAATGGCAGGGCAAGGAACAGGGTTATAACGATTATGTAATGAACGATTTTCCCTTTTTCACTGAGGTGCTTGATGGAGCATTGTGCGTAACCTGGTACAAATTCAAATTCCTGAAATTCTGCCGCGCGGGGAATTCCAATATAAAATGCCACAAAAATCCACACAAAAGCCAGCCAGAATCGAGATTTTTTGAGCGAAAATATACAATTATAGTTCGCAGATGATCGGCATATACGAACGTATCTGTTGATGGCAGTCAAACTCATAGTCGCCGGGGAAACATAAATGACAAAGAGGCTTATGAAAGCGTGAAACTGGCACATGCTTTCACCAAATGGTAACTTTCCTTGAAAAAGGATGACTTCCGCGAGTGGCATGACAAACAATGCCGAAAGAAGATCGCTTACAGCCAAAGCTATGATGTAAAGATTGGTGGATGTACGCAGGCGAGGATTTCTGTAAACAGACAGACACACAAGGATATTTCCAGTAAGTGAAAGGATGTTTAAAATGACCAATGTTGATCCCTCCAGAATCACCAGGGCGGCGCTTCTTGTTTTAAGATCGTTGGCCATCTAAAAGTGTTTTCTTAGACGATATCAGTTTTTTTTTTTAAACTTATAAATCACCAAAGCGCCCTCTTTATCTTTCAAAATCATTCGTTTTTGTGAAAGGTCTCACATTAACGGCCTCAATAGGTTGTCGTAGCCCTTCTGTACATGTTTTCCTTGCAAAACTTGGCATTTTGTGTCTCCTATAATTTTGCCGAAAGAGATTCGAAGAGTCAGTTTGTTTGCAAGACACTTGAGATTATGCTCGAATTCATTTCCGTCTTTCACTTATAATGAATCCCACACAAACTTTATCTTCGCCCAAAGGACCAATAAAAGCGATAGCTCAAAAAAAATATGCTACCTCAGTCTACATTTTTTTTAAATATCATTATCATCAAATTTTATAAATGTTAACGATAGAACGCTATTTTATGTGTTTTAATGATGCTAGACGTCAGAGACTGAGCAGCAATTCATAGAATTCTAGTTGAAAATTTCTAAAAAGCGACGGAAAGGATAGAAAGATGCTAACATTATGTAAATAAATGTATCGAACAGCCTCCGGATTACGCGGGGGCACTACCTTTTAATTTAACAGCTGGGTCGGAAAGCAAATATTTCTCAAACCTTATCACTTAATTATCATGAAATTGTACAGTCATGTAAGTCATTAAGAAAAGTAAACTTTTGAATTAACATGACGTGAACACTTTGATGATGCAAGAAGCTATAGTATCCGCTGAGGAAACAGGCGCAAACAAAATAGAAAAGAAACCTTTTTAATTGTAAAACTGAATAATCTATCTCTGTAATAATCATCAATAGCACGACTGGCACCATCATGGTAAAGAGGAAGCTAGTAAGGTCATGTTTAAGTTGTATGTCTCTTAATCTATTTCCTTCTTTAACTCATTCTTTCATTTAATTATTTATTAATTTATTACTGATCCGCCAAAACTAGTAGACAAATATGAATCTGAACTCACAAAAGTGCTTGACGTCCACGCTCCAGTGCACGTGAGAATGAGAACAATAACCGTGAGACCCTCTGCTGCCTGGTACAGTGATGACATAGAGAAAAGTGGAAAAGACGGAAATTAGAAAGGCGCCTGCGCAAAACAAATCTACTAATCGACTGAGAGCTGTACAAGACTCAATGACAAGTCTTCCGTTCTCTTGTGAAAAGCAAAAGAAAACTACAACTCCAATGTCATACAAGAAAATAAGGGCAACCAAAAGGTCCTGTTCGATACAATCAGCCGTCTTCTTCACAGGAAAACTGAGAAGTACTACCCAAATGCATGTTAGCAAATAGATTTGCGGACGTTTTCCACAACAAGATCAAGGCTATACAGAGTGATTTATTTGCTGGCCAAACCCCGTCTACCAATCCTTTTATTGATACACAGGCCTGCAATGCTAAACTCACTGAGTTTGAAAGTATGACTGAAGACCAGGTGAAGGGTTTAATTGACTCTTCATGTCTAAAGACCTGTAACTTAGACCCTCTTTCAGTATCAATGATGAAAGACTGAATGGGCTTACTGTTACCTGTGTTAACCAAGATGATAAACATGCCACTTGAAACAGCTACTATGCCAGTGCAACATAAGGAGGCCATGATAAGGCCCAAAATTAAACTGAAGAAAGACTCCCCTGATCATGTGGTAAATGCTAATTTTAGGCCTATCTCTAACTTCGTATTAAAAGAGATTTCTTAAGACATAAAACTGTAAAAATGAACGATGAAGTCCGACGTTTCGGAGTATTCATGACTCCATGATCAAGGAAAAATGTTTTTGATCATGCAATTACAGCATTAAAGCGGTGTGGCGCGAAAATTAATTTTCGCACTCTGTTTTGTTAATTTTCGCGTCACATTAGTTTAAATGCTGTAATTTGCATGATCAAAAACATTTTTTCCTTGATAATGGAGTCATGACTACTCCGAAATGTCGGATTTCATCTCTAACTTGAAAATTCACCTCCAAGATGATAGAGAAGGCGGTCTCCTACCAGCTAACTAATTACTTGAAAGAAAATGATCTAGACGAGAGTTTATAATCAGCCTACCAAAAGCTTTCATAGTACCAAAATAGTTTTCGTGAAAGTTCTTAATGATATTGACGCTGCGATTGACAATCAGTCATATGTCATTTTGCTGCTTCTTGACTTGTCGGCAGCTTTCGACACTGTCGACCATGGGATCCATTTGCACAGACTCACTTCTCGCTTTGGCATAAATAGCAAAGCCCTACACTGGTTTAAGACGCAAGCAAGTAGTTAATGAGCTATACTGCTCTTTCAAGTTTCAAGACCAGGCCACTTCAGTACGAGCGATTGAATCTTGTTTAAATGACATTGATGTATGGTTGATCGCAAACATCTTACAGCTGAATAAAGGGAAAAAAGAAGAAAACAGAACTTCTAGCTATTGAGGGTATTGCGTGGCTGGCGAATATATCAAAGTCTCAAGTAGTGACAGAAATATAGGCGTAACATTTGATTCCCATATCAACTTTGAGAAGCATGTTATGAATACCTGCAAATCAGCCTTCTTCCACTTACGGAATATAGCAAAAATAAAGAACTGTCTCTCTCAAAACGAGGCTGAGATACTTGTTGATGCTTTTATTTCATCCAAGCTGGATGGATTTTTACAACGCACTTCTGTATGGGTTACCACAATCGGTTCTCGATAGACTTTTCAAAACTGTGCTGCTCGCCAGTTGTCCAGAACTCGAAGCTGATAACATATAACACCGCCCAGCACTTTCATCAATTACACTGGCTATACAAATTAAACAACGAATAGCGTACAAAACAATACCTCTTACGTATAAAGCAATGAATGGCATGGGTCCGAAATATATTGCTGATCAACTTTAGCGCTATACCCCAACAAGGCAACTAAGATACTCTTCAAACAATCGCCTTGTCACGCAAAAGTCTATTCTGAGTTCTTATGGAGACAGGTCTTTCCGAGTGGCTGCCCCCAGACTTTGGAACGCATTACCTAACAGCGTAAGATTAATCCAAATCCCTATTAATTGTTTTTAAAAACAAATTAAAAACATTTCTTTTTAAAGACGCTTTTTATTAGTTATATTTGATAATTTTTAGCAATCGTTAAAGAATATTTATTACTGATCATTTTTTTTTTTTTTAACTTTTATATTGTCAAGAAACATTTTAATCGTAAGGGAAATTGTAATGAATTAATGTATTTTTTAAAAATTTTAATCTTGTTGTAAAGTGCAATGAACTTCTAGAAATGTCGCGCTGTATAAATATTTCTACTATAATAATAATAATCATCATCATCATCATCATAATGGTACAGTAAAGAAGGGGACGGTAGAAAACATCAAGAAAGTATCAGAGACAGCTATTGTGACAGAGATTCAAAAGATCTGAATGCTGGTGCATGGTTTGCGATCGGCTGATGCTCAAAAAGAACACCAGCAAAGACTGTGATAGAGTAATAATAATGATAATTATTAATATTATTATTATTATTTATTTTGTTGTGAAGTATTTTGAAAGTTATTTTTAAGACGGATCTATCTTATCTTTTAAGTTTAGTTAAGTCTTGTTTTTGTCCACGTATTGTTTTCCTGTTTTGATCTTCTGTTTTTACTTGTACTTTGATTTATTCTTAGCTCCCGAATTTACTTGTTGCCATATCAGGAACGTTATTCGCTTGACATGTTTTTAAAAGATGGTCGTGTTTGTGGTGTTAGAGCTGACCTTGGTTCTTTATGGTACTTATCTGTTGCGGCTGTGCGTTAAGCTAATCTATTCCCTAACTATTGCAAACCTGTTACAGTATAGGCGATAAGATGTTCTATAGAAACTCTTCCGGTCAGCTAACCCAAAATAAGTCTACAATTTGGCTATTTAATGGGCTGCGTTAGAAGTAGAGGAGAGAGAGAGAGAGCTGTTGTAAAAAAGCTGTTGAGGATTAAACTGCCAGCGGAAACAAGCAAGAATAGAGTCTTGGTCCTCTCGTTGCAAAGCTTAGCGAGTTACACAAGCCCTCAACATACTTGGTGGAGAACCCTTTTCAGGAATCACTGCAGTTGTGAGTGGAACTTTGTTTTTGTTAGCATGCCTTTCCGTTGCAAGCTAGTGTAGCCCTGAAATTTTCTTTACTTTTAATAATGCTCGAACTTGCGTAAGGTATAGTTTAGTTTCGGTATACGTGTTGGTTAGTTTGCGAATTAGTTATGGCTGCTATGAGTCAATTTCAAAGTTCGTTTCTCGGTTGATGTGTCTCTCACTTTTTTTTTTCCTTTATCTCAGTGTCGTTTTTGATATTATTGCCGTCGTTTTCGAGTCTTTGGAAAATCTGGCTTATGTTGAACTTCTCCACTTGCTATCCTGATTACTAGGCAGAGAGCGCGAACCCTGGCTGAGGGGGCCGTTCGCCAGGAAAATTTGGCTGTGAATTCAGGTTCAAATGAGTGGCCTGCCCCTCCTCCACCCGTTCAGCAGTCTAGAGAACCGCTTTTCCGTTCATTTCTAAGGTCAATTAATAGATCACCTAGGGCTGAAGCACAAGCACGAGCACAAGCACAGGCGTTAAGTGTAATTCCGACTCCCAGTGAAGGCTCTTTAGTTTCCTTTTGGCGATGCCGTTTGTTATAACTGTGGTCGAAAAGGACACACTTATTATTTTTGCCGCTCAAAACCTGACCCTAGAAATTCTCGTCGTGGCGGAGGTAGACCAAATTTTTATCAGAGTAGAGGTCAAGATGCTTCTAATTGGCAACCAAAGCAGCAGGGAAACTAAAGTGCGCCAGTGTCTCGTTGCAAAATGAACCCGTGATGGGGGCCTCGAAAGTTGTAGAGCAGAAACAAAGTTTATCGCCAGGATCGTGCGACGCTGATAAATTTGCTTTCAGTAAAGCTCGGCCTGCCGATGTTTCAGTAGATACAAGAGCTGATTTTGGGCAAAATGTTGTAAATAAGAGTGATTTTCGGACCTCGCCAAAACAATTGTCAGATTACCCACGTCAAGGAAGTAGGCTATCCAAACAAGGCACTTCTGTTGAGAGTAATATTGTTGTTATTCTATCAGTTGTTTTCGCTATCATTATTAAGTTACTTGAGTTATTTGAAGGAGTCATAACAAGCATGGTAAATGTACTCAATCGACCTCCAGTGTTTCAAAGCAAATATTCCGGCACCGGTACGCAAAGTTCTTCTGCTTTGTCTATTCAGGATAAATTTCCTTTGTATTCGTCTGAGACTTTCAGAGAAGAGAAACCCCAGAATTTTGAAAGTGTTGTTGTTAAAGAAAACTGTTTAGTTTTTGAGGAGGTTGATGTTAATGTTAATGACACATTGAGTTTTTGTGATGTTGTTGTTGCGGAGGTCATACCCGATGATGTTAAACTTAAGGAGGTAACTGATAGCGGCACATCTTTATCTAATAACAATTCGCCTTTAAGTGATAGTATGGTGAATAGTGTACAGGGGTCAGTGAGTTCGTCCGTCCCGAGTGTTTTAAACGATTTTCGCAGTAAAGCGGGAGCAGAGATCGAATGTAACGCCGATTTATATGCGAATTCTTGTAAAAAGCCTATTTCAGCTTGCGTTGATAATGGAGTAGAAGAAGCAGATAATAATATTTGTCTTCCTTTTGTGGCTGGAAGCTCTACATTGCCTGTTAGTATAGAGGGTCATAATTTTTATTGTTTAATAGATTCAGGAGCTGCTGTCACAGCAGTAAGTGCTGAAGTGTGGCGGAAGTATTTGTGTCACGCTTACCCTAGACTAGATGGACCTGTTTCGGAGAGAGTGACTACTGTCAATGGTTCCTGTTTGACTATTCTCGGAAGGTCACTAATGAAATTTGTTATTGATTCTCATAAATTTCCTTTTGAGGCCCGCGTGATTGAAAATTTGTCTTATGATGTTATCCTGGGTAGAGATTTCCTTAAAGAATTTTGTTTTAAGGTTGATTTTGAGAATGGATTGGTGAATTTTCCTTCTGAACCAGATCCCCTTCTTTTAAGGGCATACACTTAAATAGCGATAATGATTCATTGAATAAAGCCTTTATTTCTTCGGTCCACGCTTCTCGTACTTTTGTTATTCCACCTCAATCAGAAATTTTGATCTCAGGGGAACTCAATTCTTTACCAAATGCAGTAGGTATTGATGGTATGATTGTTCCAAAGTCCGATTTATGCCATCGCTATTCCGTTTTTGGGGCTTCTGAGCTTGTTAAAGTTGCACATGATGGTATAATCCCTATAAGGTTGGTTAATCCTTCCTTCCAGCCAGTCAAAATTTACCGTAGAACCCGTTTAGCTGATTTTGAGGAGGTTAGTCAAAATGTAGAAACTTTTGAGCTAAATGCGACTGAGCAGATTGAGGAGCCTTCCAATCAAGAGCAGCTGGACAAACATGATTATTCCCAATTGCCTGATTTATCTGACAGTATTTTGTCCGCTGATGACAAAGTTAAGTTTCGTGATTTGTTTGTGAAATACCGTGACGTGTTTTCTCTGTCTGATTCTGAGTTAGGTAGAACGTCGCTAGTTCAACATGTGATCGATACTGGTGATGCCACCCCGATTAAACAAATGCCTTATCGCACTTCGCCTGAAAGTAAGCAAGAGATTGATCGGCAAGTGAACAATATGCTCGAACACGGAATTGTTCAGGAGTCAGTTAGTGCTTGGTCTTCACCTGTTGTTTTAGTTAAGAAAAAAGATGGTTCTATGAGATTTTGTGTTGATTATCGTAAGTTGAATAAGGTTACGAAGAAAGATAGTTTTCCCTTGCCTCTGATCGCTGACACTTTAGATTCTTTAAATGGAACAAGCGTTTACAGTACGCTTGACATGAAGGCAGGATATTGGCAAATAGAACTTCATCCTTCTGCTCGAGAAAAGTCTGCTTTTGTTACTCACAATGGTCTACGAATTTTTAGTAATGCCTTTCGGTCTTACGAATTCTGGAGCAAGTTTCCAAAGGCTTATGGGTCATATCTTGAGAGGACTAGAGTACCGATTTGCACTTATATATATAGATGATATAATTATATTTTCTAAGTCGGTTGAAGAGCACTTGGTCCATTTAGAAGAAGTGTTTAGGAGGCTCCGTGAAGCTAATGTCAAATTGAATCCAAAGAAGTGTAGCTTTGTTAAACAAAAGGTAGAATATCTCGGTCATGTTGTAACTCCTGAAGGTGTAAGTCCTAACCCAGACAAGATTCGTGTTGTGCAGGAATTCCCTACTTCAACCAATTTAAAGGAACTTAGAAATTTCTTAGGTCTTGCTAATTATTATAGGCGTTTTGTAGGAGGTTTTTCTCACATAGCCAGTCCTCTGAATGCATTGACTAAAAAGGGTGTTTCTTTTAATTGGACAGAGGAATGTGCGGTCGCTTTCGACAAGCTGAAGCGAGCGTTAGTTTCCGCTCCTGTTTTAGCTTATCCCAACTTTAAGGAGCCATTTCTGTTGTTTGTTGATGCTAGTTCCACGGGAATCGGTTTTACCTTAGCTCAAACTCAGAATGCAAAAGAAGTGGTAATTGCTTACAATGTGCGTGGTTTGAGTCAAGCAGAGCGTAATTATAGTACAACCGAGAGGGAAGCACTTGCGTTAGTTGAGGGAATTAAGAAGTTTCAACCTTATCTTCAGAATCGCAAATTTACAGTTGTTACGGATCACAGTTCCTTGCGTTGGTTAATGAGTGTCAAGGACGCTTCAGGTCGTTTAGCAAGATGGGCTTTACTTTTGCAGCAGTATGATTTTGAGATTGTTCATCGTCCTGGTAAGATTCATGGCAATGCAGATGGTTTATCTAGGCGTCCTTATGTGTCATGCGATTTTAATTCACTCCAAAAGGAGGAGCCACAAGTGGCGAAAACTCGAGAGTTGCAGAGGCGTGATCTTGACCTGAATGAGATAATCGAGTACCTAGAAAGTGATGCTTTACCATCAGACGATCGTGCTGCGCGCAAAATTTTGCTCACGAGTGACAGTTTTTATATAGGACGTGATGGATTACTTTATCATTTAGGCGACAATCGAAAGCGCAATTCTTGGGATTCGTTTCCTCAGCTAGTTGTTCCACCAACGTTAAGGTTTGAAATCTTGTCTAACACGCATGACCATGTTTCTGGTGCGCACTTTGGGGTCCATAAGACGTTCAATAAGGTCAAGCAAAGGTATTGGTGGAAAGGAATGTACAAAGATATTGAACACTGGTGTAAGTCTTGTACTGAATGTTCCATGAGAAAAACACCGAGAAATTCAAAGAAAGCACCTTTACTTCCAATCCCAGTAGAAAATGCCTTCGATAGGGTGGCTGTTGATGTTCTGGGGCCTTTCCCACCTTCTAATAAAGGTAACAGGTACGTTGTCGTTTTCAGTGATTACCTTACCCGATGGTGTGAAGCATTCCCCGTCCCAAGCGTTGAAGCAGCTGTAATATCTCGTCTTTTAGTGGATGAAATCATAGCCATTCATGGTGCACCTAGAGTTTTGTTGTCTGATGGAGGGAAAAATTTCCTGTCTAAAGTGGTAGCAGATGTTTGTAAGATCTTTCAAATTCACAAAGTAAATACTTCTAGTTATCACCCGCAGACTGATGGCCTAGTCGAAAGATTTAACTCCACCTTATGTCAGTCACTTTCGATGTATGTCGCAAAGAATCAAAAAGATTGGGACGATTTTATTTCTAGTTTTGTTTGCTCATAGAACATCAGTTTTAGAAGCTATCGGCGATTCCCCTTTTTACGTTCTGTATGGCCGTGAGCCTCGTTTGCCTGTAGATGTCAATTATTTACCGCCAGTCGCTGACGACGCTACTACTTCAGTTTTTGAACATCGTAAGCGTATTATTGAAAAGCTTGAATTAGCGCAAAATTTGGCAAGAGAAAATTTGCAGAGTGCTCAGCAGAAAATGAAGGATTACTATGACCAGGGAGCCAGGGAACCTATTTTCGTAGTAGGTCAGCGTGTATGGGTTTACACTCCTTGAACCAAAAAGGGTTTGTCTAGGAAACTTTTACACAATTGGTTGGGACCATACAGAATAGTAGAACAGTCCTCTCCTGTTCATTTTCGATTGCGTACTGATACTAATAAGAAAGTTACTTTTGCCGTGCATGCGAATCGAATGAAGCCATTTATCGATCAGAGCTTACGACCAATTGATCCTCCACTATTTGATGATCCGAATGAGCCTTATCTTGATGAATCAGATATTCCAGATGATTGTTTTGAGTCAGAACTTCTTGTCGATAAAAATATTGACTCTACTTTACCAGCTTCAGTCCCTAAAAATTCGAGCACACAATCTGATCAACAGAACCGACCGGTTCAGCCGCAATTAAATGCCGATCATTCTGTGATAGATGACGAAAGTATTTTTCGGGCTGAGCGCATTCTTAAGTCTCGAAAGAAAAAGGGCAAAACGGAGTATCTAGTGAAGTGGCATAACTATCCAAGGAATCAGTCGACTTGGGAACCGGAGCAAAATATTTTGGATAAGCGCCTTATTGATAATTTCAACAGCTCAAGGAAGTAGTGAGTCTTCTTACAGTCGATTCATTTTTGTTTTGTTTTTCTTTAGGGATCAAGATTGTATTCAAAGCGTTTTCTTGTAGAGAGATTTCAGTAAATGGATTCCAGGCCCAGTTCCCAACCGTTGCATTGTTTAATATTTGTTTTTGTTATTGTGCACTTTTGCGTGACAGGTGCTCAAAATTTAGATTCTCTTACGCAGAGAGTAGCATTTTATCCTGCTCCATTGATGATTAGTCATTCGCCTAAGCCGCTTATTACTTTTTATGCCGAAACAAAGCTTTTGAATATTCACACAGTCTTTAATTTTACTGAGCTTGGTGGTAGCTTCGCTATGAGTAACAAATCTTGTTCCGTACCTCTAGAAAAGTTCTTTGATCAATTGTTACTTACAGTTCGCGGCTTTCAAAAAGTTGTTCGTCGGCTTCTTTCTTTGCCAGGCTTTTCAACTTTGGTTGAGTGTGACACCTATTTACCGAGGTATTATCAGTTTATGGTAGGAAAAGTCTCGAGAATGTCGTGTCCAAGAGCCTATAAGAGTTCCATTTCCGAGTGTAAAACTTGGGCGTTGCGCTTCTGTCGCGGCATGTCAGTTGACGAAAGACAGTGGTTGCTAGGGAGAAGCCGCACGCGACGCTCAAATTGGATGTGCCACGCGGGGGGGCTAGGTATTTTTCACGCGATTTGGACCGGAACAGGCCATAAATGCGAAGAGAATCACGTTAACAAGCTGAAGGCCACTTTAAGAACCCTGAGCAGCGCTATGTCTGTTTCTCAAAGTATGATGCGTGTTATCAATGGAAAAGTTGTGTATTTGTTTAAAATCACAGATCAAATGAACAGTAAATTGAACATTTTGTCTCAAGATTTAAAAATAGTTCAAAACACCTTTACTGATTGGCAGAGACAGCTCAAAAAATTTGCTAATTCGGTTAGATGCCGCGAGGGATTGACGATGGATTGACGATTTGAAAGTTTCGAAAAATACTTAGTCTACAAAAATCACATTGCGTTCAAAACTTTTTTTTCTTTTTTTGTTTTTTTTCGCAAAGGTTCTTATAGTAATGTGTATTTTCAATTATTAGGAAAATAAAATAAAAGTTTTCTTAGTAATTAATGCTCTTAAATTAGTTGCAGTTTTTACTCGTTAATTGCAGATATTTATTTCTTTTTGCTTCTTTTTAATTTTAATTAGTAATTTAATTAAATTATAATTACTTTCCTGTGTAAATCAGCCGGACGCAAATAGCAATTATAACAATTCCCAGGTACGAAAGCAGGAAGTGGGTTTAAACTTATTGAATTTGTATTTCCACCCAGGTAAAGTAATCAATCAAATCCAGGTTAATACAATGGTAGACACATGCCGCAAAAATACTCCGAAACCTTAAATTATTTATTTATTTATTTATTTATTCAAACACTTGTTTATTTAATAATATGTATCATAGTTATAAGTCAATATCATCATCATCGTCATTACTATTATTGTAAGTTATTATTTTTATTATTATTATTATTATTATTATATTAATGATATGTTCCGTCTTTTCATCGTACACGTATGTGATGCGAAAAAAGGACCGCAAGACAATGTAATTATGAGATGAGGTTGGAGGTAATTTCAGACTTATAATGCGACAAGTCTGGCAAACTTTACAGTTTGGTTTTTTGGTAGTGACATGAATTAATCGAGATTCTTTTTTGTATCATGAGATACATTTATCATTTAATTACCCACATCTTTTCTTTTTTTTTTCTTCTTTGGAACATCGACAGAACCTTTAAAAGAAAATAATTATAAAGAATAATTATACCAAGAAGAAAGTTACTTATAAACGTTTTCCCGCCTTACAAATTTGCGTTTAATTAACAATTAATGTCAAATTTAAATTCAAATGTACTAACGCCTTTATCCCCATTGTATATTGTTATATGAAAAATAACGTTTTCTGCAATATCAGAAGCACTCATAATTATTCCTTATTTATTTATTTTTTAACAGCGTCTTAAAACATTGCATGGTAAAATCTAAATCAAATCGGAGGGTGATAAGTGGCACTTCAAGGATGTTTAACTTAAAACGTGGACCAAAGTACACAAATTAAAAAAGTTAATTTAAAGTTTCGACAGCTTTTAAGCACTTACTAGCCTTTTCCTTTATTTGTTTATTCTTTTTGAAGTGTCTTTCTCCGTATCATGAAGGGAAAGAATTTGATGTGTTGCGTCGCAATTGCTTAAAACTGATAACTCAGAGGTTGAAAATAATATAATGTTAACCTTGTTAACTCTTGCTGTTATAATTTACATTTCCCAGAAACTATTCCATCGAAACCTTTGTTTTCCTCGGATATTTTGTACTGGCGGAAGATTGCCCATTGCGTTTGTCTACTCCGGAATTGCATACTAAATAATGTGTATGCATGCCTAGAAAAATTGAAGGTGGCACCATTTGATTATATTAAAACAAAAAAACAAAAAAAAAAATGTCACGATAAGTTTGGCAGCCTTCGATGAGATGGTTACTTCAATAAAAGAAACAATAAGAATTTCAATAATGGTAGGAAATCTTCTTAAATGCTATTTGTCTGTCGATAAAAATGAAAAGAAAGTTTTCATTATCTACAGACTGCGGGATGCACTTTCCTAGAAATATTAAATATGTTTCCTTTCTCTTTTGTTAGCAGCAAGAACCGGAAAATAGATTGAAAGGGATATTACAACGATTCACCTGCTTCTCCTTGTGTCATCAAAGGTACAATAATATAATATTGCAGTGGTGACATATTCCTCTTCTCATACAAAAAGAAAACAACGTAAACAAATAGGAAACAAAGACTTTTATTAGAGGTACAACAAGTAAATCCATTTGGCATGCAAAGATAAGGAGGGAGCTATTCTTTGTAAAATGGAATTGCTCCAATATTTATACTTCTGGTGAAGCAAGGGGGAAAAAAACACTTGGCTACATCGAGATAGCGCCGATGGGATGAAGAAACTAAAAATAATTTTCCGACTTTAAAAAGGTATTGCTCGTTTTGAAAGTGATTTGACGCGATACCAGAAAAAAAAAAAATACTTAAGCAAAAAAGTCTTGTTGAAACTTTTTTCTCAAGAATGGCGGACGAACTGAGTTCACGAAGCTTGTATTTAGCTGTTGTCGAAGTTACCTCGCTTATAATCCTGAATGTCTTGTCCTTGACAGGAAACTCGTTAGTTTGTATTTCTGTCTACAAGAACACGCGGCTTCGCACAACAACAAATCTGTATATCATTGCCCTGGCGATAAGCGATTTGTTATCTGCTGTTTTTGTCATGCCTTTTGGAACTGGTGTACTTTTAACCAGCAAGTGGATTTTTGGCGGGGTTTTCTGCCAATTTCACGCCTTCTTCAGCCTGTTTGTCATCTATGTTTCACCTGTAACAATGGGTTTAACGGCTGTTAACCGTTATGTGCGAATGTGCAAGTCAGACAGACAATATAAGAAACTGTTTTCAGCCCACAAGTCGCGCGCCTTACTCGGGACTGTCTGGGTATTTGTTGCTTGTTACACTGTTGTTCCACGTCTAGCTGGCCTACAAGCATACGAGTTCGTTCCAGGCTACGCTCAATGCTCCATTGCTCATCTCAGCGAAAGTGGTAAATTGATCCATTATGGCATTGTTCTTAGTTTGTTCTTTTTATCACCATTAATGGTGACGATAATAAGCTACATAAATGTTGCCAGGATGATAAAACAACACAACGTAGATGCACTATACGCAATGCAGCGACGCGAGAGAAACACCTACATCACAGCACACGAGATTAAAATCAGTAAATCTCTGTTTGCAGTTGTCTTTGCATTTATGATTTGCTGGATCCCGTTTTGGGTTATCGTCGTCTTGCGACGGTTCCGTCTTGTCGCCAGCATGCCTCGAAACGTTGAACTGCTATGCATGTTTCTACTATATTTTTCCAATACAATTAATCCCTTTATATATGCTGGAATGAACCCTGTCTTCAAAAGAGAATTCCGCAAAATTATCTTTTGCAATCGTTATCGTGGAAGTAAAGTTGGCTTTTTGCCTGCGGGTGGAGAGGATAAGACAGAAGAGATAGAAACTCTTAGCACTATCTTTGCTAAAAATCGAGTAAGGCGTCAAAACACGCATCTTTCTAAATCAGAATCTGGTCATCGCCCGGAAGTAAGTCAAATTTATCAAACTGTAGAGAGAGAAATGAGCTATATGCTAAGCCAACAGAACAATTCTAGTATAGCCCAAGACATCCTAGACGGAAAAGAATTGTATCAGATGGTCGAAGAAAATCCAGTATCTCCATCGCATCAGGAAAGCAATA
This sequence comes from Porites divaricata, assembly GCA_038088405.1. NCBI lineage: Eukaryota > Metazoa > Cnidaria > Anthozoa > Scleractinia > Poritidae > Porites > Porites divaricata. The sequence goes on along the minus strand of JBBMOI010000001.1, from coordinate 67,809,258 downwards.
AGAAACAACACATCAAGTAAAAGCAAATATGGAAAATTAGCCAGGGCATCAACAAGGAGCACATGTGTCACTGCTGGTTAAATTAAGCAAGTGTTTAAACGTCCCGAGGTAAAATTTTAAGAAGCCCAAACACTATAAGCCATCGGAATATTAAGTTCATGGGTACAGGCAACCACTACTTCCACACCTGGTTTCCCCGTTTGCGACATTCCAGTACTGAAATATAAGTTTAAGTATACCTACTCTCAGAATACAGAAATAAATAGAGAAGAAACTGGACCGACGGGTCAACACCTTTTGGGAATCACTTGGAATCAATCAGGAAGAAAACGTGATCTGCAGTTCTAGAGACATTCAATCAGATCATAACAGAGTTAAGAAGTAGGACTCCCTTGGAAAAAGCATCACGACCCTTTGCGAGACAACTGCAATCTACACTTATCTAGATAAAAGTCCTCAGAATCGGACTCAATCCACAGCAACTCAAGGAGTATGATCATTTGATTAAGTAACAGCTTGGTAAAAGAATCCAATTATCGAGAAGGTTGACCTTTTAGAAAAAGCTAAAGAGAGAAAGAACTATTACCTTCCTCTTTATTGTGTAGTACGGATTGAAAAGAAAACAACAAAACTTTGCGTTTTTTTTCTGAATTGGCTATCTTCGACTTCCAGGACACACTGATCAGATTTCGAGTCCATCCTTCAGTTGCAGTATTTGGAGATATCGCAAAAAGGCTGAGATTTTGTGCTATTTTTGTGAAGAGATTGATGTGGTATCAGCTAAAACTAAGGTTGTGGTGTACCAGGTTTACACGCCAGGTGTTTGGTGTTACATCAAGCCCATTTTTGTTAATTTCTACACTCCTCAAACACGTGACAGGTTATGACAAGGAATATATAGAATCTACGGCAGTGAGACTCTTACTGCGCTAAAGTTATGTTGATGAGTTACCATTAGTTAGCAAACAACAATCGCCCTGTTTCTTTGCTTCCAGATATGGCCGCCCTAATCCAATTCATTGCATATATGAAAGGCAAGAAACGTTTGTCTGAACATCACAGTGGGAATAAAGCACAACATGTAACTGGGACAATGAAGGTTATGATGACAGACAAGTTTCTGGAAGCGATAATGAACAAGAAGATGCTGACACTTATGGTCCTTTTGGACCTGTCCAAAGCATTTGGCAGTTTTGACCATGCCAAACTTTTAGCCAAATTGAGCTCGTTGGAGTGTCTACTTCAGCACTGCAATGGTTCAGGAGCTACATGCATGATCGCTAGCAGTATATACGAGTTGGCTCTGAAATGTCTGGAATATGAAAATCTACACACGGAGTTCTACAAGGATCCATCCTGAGGCCGGCATTATTTAGTGTTTGCATCAACGATTTTCCGGGCGTTTCAGATTACTGCTCCTTAGAATCCTACGTGGATGATTCCAAATTACATCTGTCTTTCTTAGATAAAGATATCTACGGTGCAGCTCGTCAAATAACCGAAGACCTGAGGAAAATTGCCGCATGGTTTTGCCAAAACAGCCTTCTGATTAACACGGATAAGACCGTCAAATGCTTCAAAATACGTCTGCATATCTAGATTTACATCTTACTTTACTGGAGAAAGAGTTGCGTCCGGTTGTTTCAGCGAAGGACCTTAGAGTGTATATGGAGGCTACATTGAGTTTTGATGCACCAATACATGTAACAAATGTGACATCTTCTTGCTTGTCAAGTTTAAGTCAAATTAATAGGATAAAACATCTTTTGGACAGAAACACCTTAATAAACGTTATCAATGTACTGGTCTTTATCAAACTCTATTACTGTTCCTCTGTCTGGTCTAGTACGACAAAGAAGAATATCAGCAAATTACAGAATGTCCAAAACGTCGCAGCTAGGATTATAACTCGTTCGCAGAAATTTGATCTCATTACCCCTGTTCTTATAGAACTGAAATAGTTGTCTGTCGAATCCAAGCTTATCTACAGGGGTTGCATACTGGTTTTTAAGTGTTTAAGGGGAATGGACCCTGACTGTCTTGCTAAGAAGTTAAAAAAGAGGTCTGAAATCCACAATAGAGAGACACGGAATAAGAATAAGATGGACATTCCGGGGTATAGAACAGCCGCAGGCCAAGGAACCTTCCATTATCGAGCAGTTTTCCTGTGGAATTCCATACCCGAAAGGCTCACTGAGCCAACAAACCTTGTATCATTCAAAAAGGAACTTATGCGTCAGTTACAAAGAGAATCTTAGAAACTTTGTTGTGAATATATTGTAAATATCTTGTCAAATCTTGTTATATACATTATGGGGGGTGATTACCGCCAAAATGAGATGTTGTATTATGCTATTCTATTATGATCTTTTAGACTCCTTAGTTGGTGTTATGTCCTCTCTATTTGGCATTGTAAATTCCATTCGTCCATTCTGTATTTTGTTATGTATTTACACATTCTATTATGTATTGTATTCTGCTATTCTAACATGACGTTTTAGACTTCTGTGGTGATGTTTTGCTCTTTCTTTTTGGCAGTGTACAGCTCTGTATCCTTAGATTGTGCAATTCTACATTCTATTATGCACTTATATGTTTGTCTTCTCTTTTGCGTTCCCGAATTATGATCTGTTTCATCTCGTGAATCGAAGTTGTATTATGCTTACCTCACATCCTGCATGGCACTCAGTGGACAAAAATTAGACGACCTAGCTGGGGAATGGGTATCGTATCGTTCTCAGCCACGCTGCCATTTTCTGGCATCCGCTGTCAAAACGGCGGACAATGTTGATAAGACGGATCGATAAAGAGACGATCGTTGATCAAGGTTTAAAGCTTTTAAGGGAGGCAAAGAGTTACTTTCTGGTTCCTTGAGCGATATTATTCCTCTGGTTAATAGTACGTCCATTCCTAATCCAAACAGAAGTGAGAGAATTGCCTAAAATCTTCGTGCGCTTTTCAGTGCATACGGTGATAGCCCTGTTAGTAATAGACGTCCTGCTCCACAAAGTAGAAATCAAATTGTAGGTCTGCCAAAAACGAAAGGAAGGCATGCTTCCAAGTTTTCGAAGCCTCGGGGAACACGGACACATGAATTTCTATGTCGGTCGCACTGTAGACAAGAGGTTGTTTTGTTTTTTGTTTTTTTTATCACGTGCCCTCGACGGACTTTGAAGAGAAAGTAAAGGGTTTGTAACCAGGCTAAAATGAAAGCTACAATGTACTCTTTTTCGATACTCGTTCGTCAACAATTCCAGCATCAAAACAGCTGAGTATAACTCCATACAGACAATCTTGTCCGTTTTGCACGTGATCCAGGGTGTCCGAGTCACCATTTCCTGACTCTAAATGTCTCAAAATTTTGAACAATACGTTGCGCAGATGGTTTCTGGCAGAAACACGACAGTCATTTTAACAGCGGATGGCAGAAAATGGCAACGTGTCTGAGAACAATACCCATTCCTCTGCTCGGCCGTCTAATTCTTGTCCACTGAGTGCTATGCAGGGTATGACGTAAGCATAATACAACTTCACAAGAAAGCTCAAGATGAAATAGATCATAATACGGGAAAGCAAAACAAAATACAAAAATTCCGAAAGTAACCCAGTCTTGGATGATAACATATATAAGTGCATAATAGAATGTAGAATTGCACAATAGGATAGAGCGATTTTCGTATGACCTTGAAAAAAGGTTTCGGTAAGTGTTTGTTCTTTGTTTCATCAGCCAATGAATGAAAAGATCAAAACATGGCCTCTTCGTTTTCCCGCCAAAGAAACCCTAATATGGAGGAGGCATTGTTCGATTGGCCAATCGTGTTGTAGTATGACGTCAAAGCGAAGTTTCGGTTGATTTCTAGAAAGTTCTCGGGCATGAAGTTTTTTCACCTGAGCGTTCGCTTAACCAATGAAAAGCCAGGCGCGTTTGTCTGTCCGTTCGATAAACCAATCAAATCGCTCTATTTCAGTTCGTTTGTCGTTTCTGTTTTGTTCGCGCGCTTTCATTTCAAGGTCATACGAAAATCGCTCTAGTACTTTACACTGCCAAATAGAAAGAGCAAAACGTCATATCCTGCATGGCACTCAGTGGACAAGAATTAGACGGCCGAGCATAGCATAATGCAACATCTCATTTTGGCGGTAATCACCCCTCATAGTACATATGATTTTAACCATTTCTTATTGCTTTTAGTTTTATATATTTTATTGGATATTGTAATTACTTTTAAAAGCCAGAATTTGGAAAGTAATGGAGTTATTACTATTATGATCTCAGACTGAACCTCAGATTGGAGTTTACTAAACTTAGAAGCCACCACGCCGAAAGTTAAAAACAACTATTGCAGAAGATGGATTAACCTTCAGGAGGAGAGAGACACGTACGACATTAACCAAGCAAAGAGTGACCAGGAATGATGGCTATAAAATACCAGGCGATTTTTCATTTAATATTTCTCTAAATTTTGAGCGCATAACTTGAAGATTGTATATTAAGATAACTACGATGACGTGTTTCATGGGAATGAAATGATGAACTTCTCAAAATCCTATCAATTATTAGTTGGAGGTTTACAAATTATTACAGACTTTCTTTGCATACTGCCCTTTCTCCAAAGGGTATGCCTCGACAAGATTGCATTTCCACATATATATGTATCTCATGACAAGATTTTCCAACACTTATTTACTGCTTCAGCTCGTCAAGTATAACTACCTCAACAGTGTAAAACTTTGTCATCGTCTAGACCATACCAGTGGTATTTTCCACTGATATTTGCAGATAGGTCTGGCAGTCCAGACGTTAAAGCAAACCACAACTGTTTAACAAAATGGGTTAGTTAGTTAAAACTGAATTCGATATGAATCTGTGGGAAAAAAATCCGTGTGGCTTAACAATAGCCCCATAACATAATAAAATGATGAATTTTATTACTGTGACACAGTCATATTTTATTTTTAATGTCTGTTGTATCCAATAAAAAAATATTTGAGAAAAATCTGCTATTACTCATACAACTAATAAATATGCTTCATTTTCCTTTAAATAATAGTCATTAACTAAAGTCAATTAATGATGTTGGCGGAGTCTCGCTTTTGGGTTAACTCTGTTTGCTGGGATGCAAATAATGACGATTTAATTTGCCATATGGATGAACTTTCCCAGTACAGTGAGCCTCAGTTTCAAAGTGTTCACAGGTGAAGGCAGTCGCATTAACTAGCTTTCCCCCGATCATATTTTTTCAAGAAAAATTTATTTCATCAAGAAATATTTCTTTGGGGGATTCCAGCCAGTCTTCTAATCTCCCTGTTCTACAAGTTTATTTCCCTTTAATAATTTAAAGTTTGAAAATTTCCAAAAAGTGTATAACGAGGCAAGGAACGGCGCTAGACTGCACCATTTATTTATTTTATTGTCAAGCGAGTTTTCTTTAACCACCACGCTGATTTGGCTGTTTTAGATTTATCTTCAAGGCAAACATAATCTTCAAGAATTCTCTTTTGAAAGCGCGGTTTGTACAAGTGTATATAAAAGGATTTAGAGTAGAGCTTAGAAACAAAAAGAAGACAGCGAGTAACTGAACTTGTCTAGAAATGAGTACTAGAGAAAAACGTTCCGTGACAAGAATCGCCCAAAATGGTACCCAGCATATAAAGATACTTGCAACGACAAAAAACAGTGTTTTGCTCATCTTGATTTCATTAAGTGTGATCCTCGCTCGACTTATTGAATTCTGAAGATAAGGGGTGACCATCAAGTGGTGTTCGTGGACTTTTTGAAATAACTTAACATAACTGTAAGATGATATAACAAGTGGAACAAAGAAGTAGAAGACTCCCAATGCAATGTAGTGAATAAGTTTTCTGATTTCAGATAAGTGTCCTATTATGCACGTTGCATATCCGGGAGTAAAGACAAATTTTTGCCAGCCTGTCAGTTTCGCCAGGACGATGTAGGAAAACAGCAGTAGCCATACCAAAGACAAATAAAGTTTAGAACGTCTAGGGGAAAAGAGCCGGTTATATCGGTTTGTCTTCACAATCCTAACGTACCGGTTGAGCGCTGTAAGACTAATGGTTGCCGGCGAAACATAAGTGACAAAAATATCCACAAAAGCCTCAATTTGACAAAGCAAATGACCAAAGATCCATTCACCAACAATGAGTGTTACTGAAGTGAGCGGCATTTCTACAGCGGCGCAAGATAAATCACTGACTGCCAAAGCAATGATATAGAGGTTTGTTGTTGTTCGAAGCCGTCTGTTTCTGTACACTGCAATTACGACCATAGAGTTGCCAACAAAACTCACTACAGTTAACAAAATACAAAGAGACGACTCCAATATAACTTGTGATAAGCTTCGATACTCAAAAGAGAGCGAGGAAATGTTCATGGCGTGGTCTTTCTAATAAAATGTTAAATGTAATAATTATACGGAATCAGAAAATTGCATGGGAGAAAACTTAATTGTTTCCGATTCCTATTCTTAAACAACTGCTTACTCCAATAAATAGGATGGAAAGAAATATTGATTTCTTCCCTTTTTATCGTGACCGCACCAATAATTATTTCGGAAGGCAGACAGCCGGGCGCCACAAAACATGAAATTGTATTGTTTCAAATAATTAAACTTCCTTCCTCGACCCTCTCAAGATACATTAGCAATGGACTTTTTCGCACCAAAACTAAACAGTATGAGCAAAGAAATATCAATTTTACTCCCAATCTTGTCGTTTATCACTGACGTATTGGTTGAAAAAAAAAAAATAATGTGATAATATCAGTCTGGTTGCAAATGAGCTCTGCTGCACTTAGCTAGAATGTGTATTCGATTGTGATAAATATCTCTCTCTTTAATAAATGAGTTAGAACTTTTTGTTTCCTTTATTTCAAGTTTGAATGAAAAATGAATATTGCGTCTAGACAATTTCTAGTTCAACTAATTATTCGACTGCTCAACGCGCGAATTGTTGTTCTCCACTGAAAAGCTTTTAATGTTTTATATCATAGCTGTTAAAGCAAAAATGAACTCGTCGATGTAGAATTATTTTCTTTAAAATTGAAATCTAAAGATTTAAATTAAAATTCTGTGAAAATTAAATATCATTCAGATACAGAAGAAGTGTGGACTAACGATTGTTGGGCATCCCGGCTAGTTTGTAGCTTGTTTGTTACAGCGTCAGAATCGCAATATTTTCATGTGATCTTATAGGAACCAATTATCAGTATTCGTCGTCTTATAAAACTACAAACCAAAGACCAATTTTTAATAAACACAGTAAAATCGCTATAAATTTTTAAATGAGCGGAATGAGTTGGAAATGCAAGCTTAAAAAAACTTAAAGTAATTTTTAAAAAAAGCCATGGTCGTGCTGTGCTATACACAGCGAATGACGACGAACTGTTTAAAGCTGAACAAAAAAAGTAATTAAAAGCAAAATATATACAACAACAATAACAAGCAAAGGAACAACAACAACGACCAAAGGATACAACAACAACAACAACAATAGCAAAAACAGAAAAAAATGTTCGGAAAAAATAATAAAATAATAATAAAACCGATAAAGAACAAAACCAAAGAAACAAGCTAACTGATATTTTCTGTGTTACAACAAAATACATTGTTAAAATGGTACAAAAAAGAAGAGCAACAATAAGAAGTCAGAAAAAGTCTGTCACTATTGTATTGTTGATAAACAAAAGCCCAGCCACTTTTCGAGGCTTTCGACATTTAGAAAATGATCTGTCAGGAAGTAAAATAACACAAATAATAAAGACGAACAAAATTTACATATTGCACTTTATCTGTCATTTGTCAAAGAAACTTACTGAAGTCTGTGAGTGAATTGACAAAAGCAAGTGGTAACAATTTTACACACTTGTCAATTAAGATTCCCTTCGTTAATTAAGTTACAAACTTCTGCTGTTTCTGGTATGTGTTTGAGTATATTTCGCTTGTAAAATTTAAGGATGAATCGCAATCATGATTTCTTTGACTAACAATTCATTGGTCAGAGATTCAACTCAGTCGATAGTTTTACAGGCGAAAGGGCAACGAGTCTTGGTCGTAAGATAGCATAACAAAAGCATATCATTGATTTAGGCTAACAGTTAGCAATCGTTTTTCATAAACACTTAAAAGTTTACAGATAAATAGGTTAAGAAAGAAAAATCGCAGCAGCCTGATGAGCTCTGATGGGTCCGTGATTCTGTTCGTCGAGTTCAATATATTAAGAAGGAAAAAGCAACATGGTTATTTGCTGCAAGGAGTTTATTTGCTTGATTAATTTCACTGGAAGTTGCAAAGATCAATCATAAAAAGATCCAAGAAAAAGTTTCAACAACTTGGGCATTTAATTACTGAGTATCACCATGAGTATTACTCATGAGTATTACTCATTCTCCACCACGTGCACACACTTACCCGCTCTTTAACAAATTCAAAATACTCAACATATTTAATGTTTATAAGTACCAAGTTTCTTACTTTGTTTCCCTTCACATGCAGAAGCTCTTGCCCTCTCCTCTTTCATCTCTTTTCGTTCTTAACTCTGATTGTCATCAATATCTCACCAGGCAAAAAGACAACTTACATCTTCATACTCATAAATACTCTTTTTCTCTTCGGGTACAGGGTCCTCAAATTTGGAATGACATTCCTCTCTCACTTCGTAATTCACTCACTCTTTCTAGCTATAAACATAAACTAAGAGATTATTTTCAATCATTATAAGTTTAAACTAAGTTGAACTCAAATTTTCTTTATTACTTTTTTGCACACTATCATTAATTGTTATGTTTATTTTGCTTCATATGCAGTAGTCTTTATATGTTGCAACAGTTTGCCTTTTCTCTGTAAATCTTGTACTTAATGAGTAATTTCGTAGATATCGATTTTGCTATAAAACTTAACGATAAAAAGTCACGACGTTTCGACCTCTCCGAGGAGAGGTCGAAACGTCGTGACTTTTTATCGTTAAGTTTTATAGCAAAATCTTGTACTTAATGATTTTTATTCTCATTGTAACTTTGCAGCACATTGTAACTCTCTGACCTATGCCATATAAGCCTCTGGCTTTGGCATCTTATTATCATTAACTTGTGCTTTGTATATACTTATTTATCAATGAAAAAAAGAAAAGATAATTTCGGAATAACAGTGGAAGAGCTATTTTTCAGCATCGAGGCAATCCAATTTCTCCTTTCCCTTCCTTCTCTAAGGCACCCTCGGATTTAAATAAACTGATGTCTGTTCGACCTGTCATATTCAGACGAAAGGAATTAGATTTGCACACGAGGCACAAGAAACATCTGTGGCAGAAAAAAAAAATTGGTTCAGATGATAAGTTCAGATGGAGCTAGTTTAGCCCCTAATTTCCCTTTGTAAAGACATGAAACGCGGAAAAATCCTGAAAATCCACCTGAAATAATTATTGTTGTCATTCAGAATCTAGGATGAAGCACTAAAGAAAAGAAACAAAAAGTCGAGGAGAAAAAAAAAACATTATTCATTCGTTCATCTGAGGTGATGATTTTATATCAATTTTTTTCCCACCTGGGATAAATTGGCGTATAATTTGACTTGGACAAACAATGTTGGGACAAACAAACTGCATAGAAATCTGACATTTAGCATCTTGCTAACAGCTAGAACAATTCAAAGGCCGTCCAACTACCCCCTTCCCCTGCCATCCCCCCCCCCCCCCCCTTTTTCTTTGGTTAACAAACTCCTATTTGCAATGACCCTATCACTAAAGCACGTGTTCCATCCTTGTCCTGGGGCCGTACCACCCACCCACTTAACCACCTTTGTGCGGAAGTGGTATCACTCACCCACATACATGTGTACACGTTGTTCTTGTGACTTGTGAAGTGGCCGTTCAGGCAAACACGTCCACCATCCACTTGATCTAATGGGCCGTGAACGAAACACTCACGCACAAGTTCCTTTAGCCCTAAAATATCCGTGCGGTGGCCGTACCACGCTTTCTTGCATGTAAGTTCATATGAACATAAAAATCAAATAGAACAACATTAATTCCCTAGCGGGTGAAGTGACAGCACCAGTATTCTTTGTAAGGAGAACATGAATGTCGGTTGATTTTTAAATAAGTTTAAGACATCACAAATGAGAGCGGTGGATGACGAACAATTAGGCAAAGTAAACAAAGCACGAAGAGAACTGAACTAAAGAAGCAGGACGGTGAAAAGAACGTAGATATCCAGGCCAACCTTGAAGTGAGCTGCGAAAAGAATACTTCTGATGGGACACCCTGATTATGCCCTATAGTTCGTGGCTGAGCCGGGGTGACTTCGCACATATTTAACAGTTAAAGAATGAGGCTGAGTATCTTATGAAGAATTAGGGAGATCGAGGAGGGTGTTATCCGTCGAGGCCGTAGGCCGAGGCGGATAACACCCTCCGAGATCTCCATAATTCTTCATATGATACGAAAGCCGAATTCAGTAACTGTTTTATTATTCATTCAAAATAATTCCTAGTTTGAAAACGTAGCTGAAACATGCTTACCTCCATCGATGTTCAGTTCATCTTCGATAGTGTACGTTTAGGTTTGTCCAGCTTCGCAAATATTCTTCAAATAGCAGATGTCGCCCTTCGAGTTGTCTTCTTGCTGTTCTTGCCATGTTTTAATCTACTTTTCCGCCTAGTTCTTACTCTTGAAACGAGTGAAATGTCCGCCATTTTTCAAGTTCACAATCAAAACAACTCAACCTCGTCCCCAGGTCTTCTCGGTTAACCGTGCATTAACCTGCGAAAAAGCTGCATTTTTGACGTCATTTCCTCGTTAAAGTCAAAATTCTTCCAAATTTGGTCATCAGTAACTGGATATGGTGAATTAAACGTGTGCTTTTAGCCAATCAGAATCGAGGAAATATTTTGAATGAATAATAAAAGTAATGTATTATGGTTGTGCTTAAGTGATAATCACGACCATCACCAGCACCACCGCCACCACCACCACCACCACCATCATCATCATCATCATCATCATCATCATCATCATCATCATCGTTATTATCATTATTAATTAAGGGCGAGTAACACATAAATAATTGTATGTCGTTTTCATCAAAATTGAGCCACACTAAAGGCACAATAATTTAATATCAAACAAAATATAATTAATCCACGATCATGATCATTTTGCGACGCATTGCTAATGTATTAAATCAGATATCTTAAAGCTACCAATTTAAATAACAATGCGTTTAGTGGAGAAGGGGGCCAACACCTTTAAAATATTGCATGAGGTTTTTGTTGTTGTTTTCGTTTTCTTTTTATCCTTCTCTTTTTTTTTTTATTTATTTTTTTTTTTTTTACGTACTGAACACTATGCGACAAACTTCAGTGCCAAAATTAGTTACAATGTGCGCCATTTTAAGTTACAATATCACAAAATGATAGGATCAATCAATATGAAAATATACCTCTAAATCAGACTATTAAAATCGGTTACTACCTTTCTTTTTGTGTCGAATAAATAGTTTTTTCAAGTGTTGTTCTCCTCTTTCACAGTCAAATGTTCTCTAGTAGCTAAGGTTCTGCGGGATCAAGCGCACTAATAGAAATAAAGGACGACCGTGACGTCTAGATAACTTGCTTTCCACTTCGATCTTTGGTTTCTACCACTTTTAAAGTCACTTTTAAATCAGTTTGTGATCAGACGGTGTGTTCAGCGTGAACTCTATTTTTGCCATTTTTTACTCTCGGCATGGCCCTTAGAATCTCTCTTGAGAAAGGTCTGTGCAAAGCTCCGTATATTATAGGCTGTATTACAGGGACGGAAATCCAGAAAAAAGTAGAGGCAAGATATATTTGACGCGGAAGCCTTATGGAAAATGCCGAAATCCTGATGACTATAGTCGGTAACCAGAAGAGAAGAAGTGCAGTTGTAAGGAAAAGTAAAACTCGATTTGTTTTTCTTTTCTCTGCTAAAATTCTCAGCACAATTTCTCTTCCTTCTTGTACTTGACCAGAAGCGTGCACGGATACGTTAACATGCCTTTTGATTTTGCACCATGTCAGCAGTGACAAAACAGTCAAAGCTTTACATAATACCAGTGTGATTACCGCATAAGACGTTCCTAGACTATTGTCTCCTTTGTTGGGGGCCAGGGAACAAAGTGCCGCTTCAGGATAAAATCGATACGTGGAGGCGCCAACCGCCTCTAAACATATCGGTATTATTATGACTATGACCCAGATCGCCATGATTATGCCATACACACGGTCGACCGAAAACCATTTGTTGTAAAGGGGCAGCCGGGTTAGCTGAAGTAAACGACTACTAACCGCAAGTATTAGTGTCAGTAAATATATCCATGTTAACGCGAGAAATGTGGATCCTTGGACATCACACAGAGTCTGTCCAAACTGCCACTTGCCTGTTATCAAGGAAGCAGATGTGAACGGCATGACGAGGGAGGCAATGAACCCGTTTGCGGCGGCCAAGGCGAGGATAAAAGTGTTTGTGGTCGTGTGGAATCTTGGCTTGATGTAGATAACATAACAAATGAGTAAATTACCAAAGAGTGCAACGAAATTGATTAACAATATTAGTCCTCCTTCAACAGCCGTAGTAAGTTTGCTTCTTGAACCTAACGCCAAGGCTTCATCCGATAGGTCTGTCATCTTAATCAGAAAACTTGTTTCCCTGCTGATAGTAAATAAAAACTGATGCTTTTGTGAACTGAGAATATATTTATACCGGTGCTTATATTGGTCCACTCTTAAACTCATGACAAGAATCTCCCTTTTAGTCTGATGAATATCCGTGTAATCGACACGCCCGTCCAGCATGTCAGAATCCACATCTGCCCCTTCCGTTTCCCTTTATGAAAATTTGCAAAGTTTGCACGTAGCAAATATATATTTCACCTAAAGGATAACTGCGACAGTGACTCCAGATATTAATCTTATAACCTTCGTCTGCACTAAAGCAAGTATAAAGGGTATTAGAATAATCCAAGACATCACTATTTTAATAATGATCTCTTGGATACTCTTGCGTAACACGGAATTGACGCAGAAGGAAGGCAATTGACCAACCCAGAAAACAGTAGAAGGCTGCGTATCATTTTGAATACTAATAACTTCAACCAACCCGGTATTTTGACGTGTCCTATTTTTTATGCATTCTACTCGATAAAAGGAAAATATCAAAGAAACCTGTTTACTCATTTGTCAATGAATAATTTCTTCAAAGTGTTCCAACATTAGACAATTACAGAGCAGTGAGGCGCGCCTTGTGGTAAAGAATTTTGGTATAAAAACTTAAATATCTTACCAAATTATTTCTGTATGGTGAAAATGGATTGAAATCATGAAAGTGAAAGGAGACAAGGGAAAAACTCCAACCTCATTCATGCCCTACAGTGTAAATGTGCATCAGTATCTTCAAGCACCATCAGCCATCTGTGTATTATGTTAATTTCTTGAACGACTCCAACAGGATGCAATATCGATCAAGGGTAAATTATTTATCAAAGTACCTTTTTGTTCAAATCATCAGTCAATTGAAAGCAAGAGTGAGATACTTGACATGTATTGTGTGCCCGATACAGTCCGATAACTGAGAGAGTTACTGTAAGTCTGTTTTGTGCAATTTTATGATAGGCGGCAGAAAATAAGTATTTCGAATAAACAAAATTATTGAAATTTTAGTAAGTGAAAAACGTTCATCTTTGTTGTTGTTTCGTTTTGTTTTTTTTAATTTTGTTGCGGAACTTTCATGAGTTCTGCGGAAGATCCGTTTGCAAACTGTTTCTCTTTTTCATGGACGAGGAAAATCGTTGAAAAAAAAAAATGAAAATAAAGCCAAGTCATTTATATTTATTATGATTTTTAGTCTCTTGTCACTGATAATACAGTAAGGGTCTAATACTTTGTAAAACAGTGTCGTTTCGTGCAGAACGTAACTCTTTCGACCGTCTTTCCTTGATTGGGTCTATAGGGTAATGACTGCATACTATTATTATGCGAGTGCATTTTTAATTAAAAAACGATCAGGCACGCTTTTACCTCAGTCCTAAACAATCTTAGCGGCTCTTTCATATTAATTTCCGCCCGTCAGCCTTAATAAATATATACGGTAGCAGTCTATTTACCTTTCAAAGCCCTCTTATCCCACATAGTGCTAATACGTTGATCTTTCCCAATTGACAGGCTAAGCCGACCGGCTGTATAATCTGTTCGCTTCATGACTGTCTAATGTGTAACACTTATCACGCCCAATTCCTAGGAAATAATTAAAGCAAAGCAATTCCTTTTTTTGTAAATATCACTGAGCTGGCAAGTATTAAAGGACACCAGTTCTCCCGCCAACCTGTATTTTAATGACGTTTTAAAGATTAATTAAAAAAAACCTGATTGATTTGAAGGAAATACTCCCACTAAAATCTGCCATCTTAAAACTGCTGGCGTCACTGGAACTTTAAGTTTGATTGCATTGAAATTATACACTTAAAAGCTAGTTGAAGAGCTGAACTTGGAGGTAACACATAGAAGGTCGGCCATTAACCGTAACCGACAACTCAATAGACCTGAGACTAGCTTTCCATATTTCATACATTGTCAAGTTAATTTTCTATCTGCCGAAGATCAGACCATGTAACTCATTTCATTCCGTCAAACAGCATTACCTTTGTTCAATTTTCTCTCCTTAAACTTGTTGATGTTTTTTAAGCCCCCCCCCCCCCCCCCCCCCCCCCCCTCACGACATCCATCCGCTCTTAATTCTTAGACATGTGTTGTATGAAACAAAAATAGTTTTCATGAAGATCACATTGTCGATTTAAGTCTGTTTATTTAGGAAAAGAAAGGACATAAAAGGAACCTCTTTAATTTCGCGCTGTAAAATGTGTATAACCCCCTTAGATAAAGACAATAGGCATTTCAGTGTAGTTCAGTGTAGTCCCTGCAGGCTGATAATGTTTCGCTATAAACATAATTATTTCCTAAATGCTTCAAATTTAATTGCACGTTCGACGCTTCTTTTATTTAATCAAGCTGCAATGGTGGATAGTGCGAGAAGCTTCAAAAGCATCATTTCATGAAAGAGGATGACACTGTCAAGGAGACGTTTTCGTAACAGAAAAGGCAGTGTAAAGGATAATGACTGCGCCGTATCGTATCAAAAACGTGAGACCATAAATACAAACTAGAGGAAGAAACTACAATTATATGGATACTAGCAACGCCATCAAGAGTTTATAAGGAGGTGTGGGCATTTTTTGTTTTGCTTTGTTTTTTGTTTTCTTTTTAATATAGCACATATTACATATTTCACAGTTCATTTTTTTTTTTCTTCTCTATGTCTTGCCAGTTCCCCTCTATTTCATTTATTTTCTCTTAATTTTTTTTATTATTTTCTTATTGTTACTGCAAGGCAAAATTGATTTTCTCAGATCATCCTTTGTCCTTTTGCCTTCCAACTGTTTGAACATACTGGATTAGCAAAATAAACAAATTTGACATTGTTTGATGCAAGATATCAATATCTCTTGTTACATTTCATTTTTTTATTCTCTGGCGCAAGAAACCGGACACGCGATATAATTTCGTTTACTTTACCTACTGGTTTTTGCTTTACTGTTTGTAGGTTTTGGACATTCCCTTGAGGCAAGATAGCCTATTTACCGCTGAATTCTCTTCAGCTTTTAAGTGTGTGTCTTTTGTATAATATTCCTTGTGACAAATATGCGTTCATCATTTGCTGCCACTGGCTTCAGCTTTGGCCAATCGCTGATAAGGACTAGTGATATGTATACTACAAATATTTTATCCGCAGGGGGAGGTGATGAGCCGCTTCAAAGACTATCCCACACGGGATCAAGGGCAGGGTGGCCCGAAAGAACCCCTTATCCCCACTGCTGGCTGGTAAAGACCCATTGACACTGCGGGTATTCTCGATCCCATGCACACCCTGTCGCTTCCAATGGTCGCTCCTCCGTTAGAAATTGAGCCAAGGGGCTCTGGGGACGTTAATGCATTACGGGCAAGTGAAGGCTGCGTCTGGGAGGAATGTACTAGCCTGTGCACTTACAGATTCTTTCATTTTTCATAAACAAAGGCTTGAGTTCTTAATTAGCAAGCCCTGTTCGCGCCGCTCAAAATCTTCTGCTGCCATTATTTTTGTGGTATGCAGTCATGGCAAGTACTAGACTATTATGTTAGCCTTTCAAGCACCCCCTGGGGTACCCCAGTTGTGTTTACCAAATCTGAGATTACCAAAGATAACTGCCTTATTAATCTGTACTATTTGGACTGGCTAAACACGGTCTATTTACGCAGACCTAATTCCTTTGAGCTAATTTGTAAATTTCCTGCAGAACAATTTTCTTCACTATTGTGTTGTCCTTTGAACTTCATGTAAAAGTCGAAAATATATCCATTTTATTCGCTTCGTAATGTTCTTAGACAAACAAAAGGAGCAATTCCTGTGGATTTGTAATTTTAAGCGGGTACAGTAAGGTTTGTTAAAAAGGATACGGTGTTACACAACCGGTTATCAAAAATCGTTAGTGCAGCGGGAAAATTGACATTAGCTGTCAAACTCAGCCAATGTCGTTGTTTCTTAAAGCGCCGATTTGTTTATTAAATGGTTCAAGAAGCCGGCAATGTTCTTTCCCAATCAAATGACATATTTATCAGCAGCTGCACGTACATGTTTCCTTGTTTTTCTGAAGATCGATCTTTGAAGAATCTATGCGCATGCAATCTCTTAGTTTTTCTAAAATTGCCATCTAGGCTCCAGCTACATGCGCCAAAAGAGCATCACAATAATTTAAATCGTAAAATAATACGATTTTTGTTGCCTTTGCTTCCATCTGAAAATAACTGCGATATTAATCAAAACCATTTTATTATTTTTTTTTAATTTAGACAAACTGTGCAGCAATACTGCAATTAACACATCGAGTACAATCGTCTTCAGTTATCATTATCTTCAACTGTCTTGAGATTACTTCCTTTTACCGGAATTCGAAATGGATGAAGAAAACTTGAAGAGGCTTCAATACGAACTAGAAAATAGAAGCAAGGTGACCATAGTACTTGAATCAAGTTTGATGTTGCTTATTATCATAACATCGTTTATTGGAAACTCGCTAATAATTTTCGTGGTCTTCCAAAATCCAAGGCTCCGTACCGTCACAAACATTTTCTTGGTTAGTCTAGCAATTGCAGATATACTAACTTCCTTGCTAGTTATGCCTTTTTCAGCGTCTATTTTTATCCAGGGAAAATGGATTTTCAGTGAAGGTGTATGCATTTTTCAAGGTGTGTCTGTCCTTTGCCTTGTGTGGATCTCACTGCATTTGGTAACCTTGATGGCTATCAATCGATACTATTGTGTTCGTAGACGTAGCATATACCGCAAATGGTTTACCAAAAGATTCACATTGGGAGTGATTGCAGCCGTAAGCATTTTTCCTTTCGTTCTTGCTATCTCACCCTATTTGGGTGGGTCGGTAACCTACATCTTCAGACCGGGAAAGGCCGCCTGCTTTATGACATTTGATCCGAGCCGACAATTGGGTAAAATTGCATATACTATCTTCTTGTTGCTTATTTACACAGTTTTACCCACGACAATCATCGCGGTGTGCTATTATAAAGTTTTTCGCACGGTAAAGCAACATTTCATTGTAACGAAAAACACGATTCGTTCACGTTCTCGCCATCAGAATGGGGATCTAAGTTCTGAAGAATTGCGAACGACTAAACTTCTACTGGGACTTGTTTTTGCTTTTGTTGTCTGCTGGACTCCTGTGATTGCAGTAGATTTCCTGAATGCAATCATGAGAACAGGAAGCTTGCCTCGCGGGGCGTACGTTGCGTACTCGATATTTGCGTTTGGAAGCAGTTGCATCAATCCAATTGTTTGCCTAACTCTCAACAGCAAAATTCGCCGTAAAGCTATGAATGTTGTTTTCTTTAAGAGACTTCGGAGGGTGGGAACTAATGAGGAACCAACAAAAGAAAAGATGCCAGAGTTTACTGTTATAAGGATGATGAGGAGGAAAAAGATGATCATGCACTTGAAATAGAAGATAGGAATCTCGGACAATACGAACATTTACCACTGACAGCATTTGAACCATGGCAACACCTTTAGACAAACAAGATATTAAATTAAGAACAAAGATTTCTTTGTCACCGAAACATTGCTTCGTGAAACTAACTTTCAGATTCACAATGAACGACTGGTTGATGATTGGTCACGTGTTGGTCTTTGCAGAAGGAATATTACATAATAATGGTGATGATGATGATGATGTTGTAGGTGATAATGATGACTCGTTCAAGAACAGCAAAGATAAGACCTCTGAGACAACACTGCGCTGATTGTGTAGTGACCAAACTGACTGACTGTCGATGAAGGATCCTTACCCAGAGAGAATGCAGGAGAAGGACCACCACAAAGTGGCTCTACGGGTATACTGCTATCTGTTAGAAAGTATCGGGGTTGAGAATAGAGAGTTCCGACAAGTGCGCGACCTTCAACCCTTACCATGAGCGACACTTACCGCTGCGTTTCCTGTGGCCCAACATTTCAACTCCACAGGCCACAGTATTTCTGATGGCCAGTTGCGTGGTGTGGTGCTATACGGTGGAACTAAAATTTACCGAAAGCAGCGTGAGATGATTTTTCAACTAGGCACCTTTCAGCTGAAAGCACTGAACATCGATTTCAGTTTTATTTAATATTAATTCAAAATATTTCCCCGATTCTGATTGGCTAAAAGCACACGTTTAATTCACCTTACCAGTTACTGATGACCAAATTTGGAAGAAATTTGTGTTTAACGAGGAAATGACGTCAAACATGCAGCCCTCTACAGGTTGAGGGACCGTTAACCGAGAAGACCTGGGGACGAGTTTGAGTTGTTTTGTTTGTGAAAAAAAAAAACGGACATTTCACTCGTTTCAAGAGTACGAACTACGGCTGGAACTAGGGGAAATAATCGCTAAAAACATGGCAAAAAGAGCAAGAAGATAACTCGGAGGGCGACATATATGCTATTTCATGGAGAATATTTGGGGAGCTGGACAAACCTAAACGTACAGTATCGAAGATGAACTTAACATGTATGGATCGATAGAGGTAAGCATGTTTTAGCTATGTTTTTAAACTAGGGATTATTTTGAATGAATAATAAAACAATTCTTGAATTCGTCTTTCGTATCTTATGAAGAATTATGGAGATCTCGGAGGGTGTTATCCGCCTCGGCCTACGGTCTCGACGGATAACACCCTCCTCGATCTCCATAATTCTTCATAAGATACTCAGCCTCATTTATTAACTGTTAAATATCATATACATCTTGCCCGCGCACGCGCTTCGATCATTCGAGTTATGTCTTTGGCAATTGCGTAGAGTAACGGTTTTCCTCACACTGAAGAAGAGTCGTACACCAGAAACGTCGTTTTTGTTGTTGTTGTTGTTGTTTTTGTTTTAGAAAAAAATAATTGACCCTTTTTTTTATGGAATACCACCGCATCAGCTAATATAAGTAGAGGCGTCACGCATCCCTGACGGTTTTTCTTTTCACGATTCATAATAGAGTTTCTACCCGGCGCAAAGCAAAACGAAGGCAGAAAAACTCCTTCCGACAACTGCCTCCTCCACAGGCCTTCCCGGGGCTAAGTGGGGATTGGGGAGTGCGATTAACTCAAATACTCCCCAGTGATCGCGAGCGACTGGGGACGAGGCAGTTCTGACAATGCCCTGTTGTTCCGCCATATTGATAAGGAGGAGAAATAGATAAGCTCGCATGGGAAATAAATTACTAAATTAGGTAGCCAGGCTTCTTTCCCAACCTGCCGGTGCTAGAACTTGAAATTTCAGAATTCGACGTTTCCTGTGCGCAGGGATAGACATGCAGAATTTGTTACTTTTAGGGATAATTTCAGAATTCCCAGAAATGCTGAGCCATGGTAGAATTTAGTATTTCACGATTGAAGTCAGCACAGAAGTGTATCTATCTGGTGTCAAAAAACTGAACTAAGGCTGACTGAAATTTGATGATGATAAAGAAGAGAATAACACTTACGGGTTGAATACAGATGGTGTTACCAAATATGATGGACCGCTCTTAATGATTAGAGAAGAATTAGGAAGTTGTGGGATTTGATGCTCCGGAATATAGTTTTAACTGATCTGGAACCGAATTTGATTTCACAAAATTATTTTATTAGTACGTTGTTCTTACCGAAAGTGTTTAATTCATGCGTTTGTTACATCTCATTTAGATTATTGCAACGCTCTTTTGTATAAGCTTCCACAATATCAATATGACCGACTTCAAAAAGTTCTTAATGCTGCGGCTCGGGTTACATGCTTAATTCCTAAGTTTGCCCATATTGCTCCTGTACTTAGGGAACTTCATTGGTTGCCAGTGAAATTTAGAGTAGAATTTAAGATTGCGCTTTTAGTTTTCTAAACGTTGACCGCGGCCTCGCGCCACAAAATTTATCTCAACTACTTGTAAAGCCTAGAACTGGATACAGCCTGTGGTCTGATTCTGAAACATTGCTTGTAATCCCTAAGGTGACACGGAAGACTTTTGGCGATCGAGCCTTTTTCCATGCTGGACCAACAGTATGGAATACTTTGCCTTCTAGCATAGAAACTGTAGGAACATTGACTCTTAAAGTACCGTTGAAGACTTATCTTTTAAAGAAAGCTTTTAATTTGTAATTTATATTCTTATTACTATAAATTATTGTTTCTTGCCATTTATTTTATATATATATTTATTTTCTTGTACATATTGTAAAGCGCTTTAGAATATTTTAATAGTTTTAAAAAGCGCTATATTAAATGTAATAAATTATTGTTAGTGTTATTATTATTATTATTATTATTATTATTATTATTATTATTATCATTATTGATGCAAGATGACTAAAGATGGAAAGACTGCAATATAATTTTATTTTACAATTTAGCACAGCATAACGAAATCATTTTTGACGGGGCTTATGGGCCATATATAGACGGATATTTCACTGCTTTTTTGAACAACCACAGAGTAAAATCAAAATCGCATGCTGCGAAACGAGGAAACGAAACGAAACAAAACGCTTCGTTAACTTGGAATGTCATCAATGCCATCCCATTTTTCCATTTTAGTAAGAAATTTTATGGGTTTCTCGTATCTCTCTGTTAGGACCTTCTGATTTCATTGTCAAGTGCTAATGACAGAGACTTAGTCAGCTCCTTAATTTAAGTTATTAAAGCCGCGTAAATTCAACAAAACATGCAATCAAATGGTCCATTGTCCTATGTTCAAAACTTAATAAAGATTTCAATACAACAATTATTTTTTGAAATTTAATCATTTTTTCCATTGATCTTTACATAAAATTTTTACAGCTAACAAATTGCGGCAAAATTCCTAAAGAAACGCATTCCAAAATGATCACATTCAAGTCAGAGATTAACTAATGTTTTGGGGGCTTCATTCAGTTACAAATGAAAACATACGTCGCACTAATGTACCCAGCGCTATTATAGTTTGTGCCTAAATGAAAGTTCTTTGTTTAGACTGAAATTAAAACTTTCTTTTTATTGCGGGCTTCTAATTAATTACGCAAATAAACTGTTTCACCTGAGGCTAAAAGCACGCAATCTCCTTGTCGATTTTGTATTTATCTATTTTTTTTTTTTTTCGGGAGGAAGGAAGTTCTTCAATGAATATTAGTTTGGGTGATTTATTTTAAGTTAGCTAAATTGATGGATTTAGATGTCTGAATGAGGTTTTCATCTACTTTGCTGCTGCGAATTTCTTCCGTACAAATGGAGTCATTAGTCACTGAGGATGG
Source organism: Porites divaricata (assembly GCA_038088405.1). NCBI lineage: Eukaryota > Metazoa > Cnidaria > Anthozoa > Scleractinia > Poritidae > Porites > Porites divaricata. Next base: position 67,787,403 of record JBBMOI010000001.1, on the reverse strand, counting down.
GTAACGGAGTCGTGATTTAGAGCAACCAAAGTGTTTCATAAAGGCACGCCTGTAATCTGCCTTATAAAATGAGTAAATCAGCGGGTCTGCCAATGCATTTCCAACCAAGGAATAGAGTGATATTTGAAGGAAGGTAAAGGGAATCAGTTCTGGAAAACCCAGCGCCCCAAATACGTTAATAATGATTAAAGGGAGCCAGCAGACTCCAAATGTGCCTCCAACAAGCGCGAAGACTTTAGCAACCTTTACTTCTTTGGAAATGTTTGCTGAGAGTCGTTTTGATCCCCGTAAATGTTTCGTTTCACTGTTTTCGACCCTTGAGCTTGTCTCGGACATTTCAATCATCTTTTTCATTTGACGTCTTGTTGCACGAAATATTCGACCGTAGGCCCAGCATATCAAAAGGCTACATATTGTCACGATTGTTACCAAGACTCCTTGGTAAATACGCTCGGCTGATGACTTGATATCCTCCTGGTACTCCCAGAATATCGGTATTATAGCTAAAAGCAATGGTATAATCCACACAAGAGCAAGTATCTTGTAGACAATCGTTCGCGTCACCTTAGATCTGTAAGTCAGTGGATTAAGAACAGCCTGGTAACGATCCCAGGTAACCCCACAGAAATTAAAAAGGTAAGCAAATAGAATGTAGGCGATTATATAGGGGCTTGCAGCCAGACGTGCCAGATATGTCGGCAAGAACACCGCTGCAACCATCAAATCACTAATCGCCAAACTTACAATAAAAGTGTTTGTTATTGTACGAAGTGCACGGTATCGACAGAAAAGTATACAAACAAGACCGTTTGATATCAGTACAGCGACTCCTATGACGGCGAGGGAGATTTGTTCATCATCCGCGCCAGAATCACTTTGCACCTCCTGATTGGAAGTTTGATTGTCTTCTTGTGTATCCATCATTACTATTGCCTTCTCTCCGCCAAGTCGTTTTTACCTATTTTTTCTCTTAAACGAAGATTCTACACTATACCTCACTGACAGCTCGAGACAGCTCTTCGATGTACACTGTACATGACAGTATAATTTTCTACGACTGACTGTGAAAGTTTGCCACTAGTATCCGGCACTGAGCCTTGAGTGTGGAAAACCAAGATTAAAATCGTACAAAAGCCTTGTTGCAACTGGACATGTATATCCCTCTCCTGATCTTATTAAGCAAACACGTTTTGTTCCGTAAGCAAATATATTTAAAAGATATGTTAATTTGTGCCCGAAGCCATTCGATAAAGTAAAAGCTTATTTTGTTTTTATCCAATGGAGATGTTCATTTGCAGTACCTATTTTAACGGAGTGTTTTCTCTATTGTCTCGTTTTCCTTTTAAATCTGGGACAGGTGATATTGATTTCTTTGACTCTTTCAGTCACAGAAAATAGTGTTGCGATGGAAATTAAAAAAAAAAATGTAAAGGAAAGCTTTCAAATCTTAATCGGGTGCATGAAGGCAAACCTTAGTTAACTATTGGTACCTCGCTGGACTACTTACTTCCGTACCTGTTAAGGTTTTTTTCTTTTCGTATTTTTCCCGTTTTACTTAATTTGAAAAGCAAAATAAATACGTCAAAATTTTGGTGTCGATGGCAGCTAGTGACCCTTATTAACGATGTTTCTTTTGTGTTTAAAAACATTTCAATGATAGAAAGCAATCAACGGTTTTATAGTGTTCAAAAATTCTTATTTCCTTTTGGGGTGATAAAATGTGCAATAAGTGCCCTATTTTCATGGCGTTTCTATTCCAATTTAATTTTGGAGAAAAATGCTGATTCCCGGAAATAACGAAAGGACAGGTTTGTATTGATTTTCATATTAATATAAACTTGTAGGTTCTTTAAAAACACTGTAACACTGTATTGCACCATGCCCCAAAGCGCTGATCTGCACACAGATCGTCTGAAAAAAGTTAAATTAGTTTGAGGTAACCTTCAGATAATGCCCAAGGGAGAAATTGTGGCACAGAATTCTTCATTATTCTGCGTCTGGACTTAAGTTCAGTCTGTATAGGTCAAATGAAAACAAAACGGTGCAAGCTTAAGGTTTACAAGAAACGACGCAATTAAAACTTAAAACATTCATACAATATACATTCATAAGGATTCAAATTTAAATAAAAAATCTGTAGTATAAGACGTTATTTACCGGGAAAAAAGTAAAATCTTGAATAAAAAAAGGAATTTAGAAATTCACAAAGAAGCCGGTTTCTAGGTAAATATTGAATTTAATCAAAATGTACCTTCCAAAGATAATGAGCGGAAAAATATAATTATAATTACGCATCAACTGATCTTAGTTAGACTGACTTGATTCAAGTTCTAGTATCGGCAAAAATAATAATTCCTAATGCAATCATAACGCATAGTCATTCAGCTATCGTTAAGTTTAGATACGACTTAAATCGTTGTATTGTGAAACCGACGTACATGTGATATAAATGTGTAGATATATTGTAAACTGATGAGGTTGATTTTTTTTGTTAGAAGCTGAATACAAGACAGTATTATTCAATAAAATTACCCAAACCTTTTTTTTTTTTTTCCCTGAGCAGTAGAAATTACGGGATTGCATAATAACTAGGAAATATAGACACTGTGAAAAAATTATGCTGATACCTTGAACACTTTCTTGTCAGCAAAATAACCGGGACAACTTTAATCTGGTGACTAACACCCTAAACCACTTTAGCTCTAATCTTTCCGCTGTTAGGTCATTGTTACAAATTTTGAGGAAATTGTAGTATATCATAAGCATGCTCGAAATAACGTCCATGATACAGATGCTTTTAGCCAACAAATGAAAGTCAATGAGAAATCCAGTTACCTAATACCTTGTCAAGTCAATGAAAACTAGCGCTGACTCGTAAATGCACATGGATAAAGGAAGCATATCTTGCGTCGATAACTCGTGACAGTCATAAATGACTGATAAACTTGAGGTCGACGGTGCGCTCATTCCCCCGGCCCCCTCTCTTTACCAATACGTGGTTTTAAGGATATTTAAAGCCAGTAAAAAAAGAGAGAAGAGAAGTTGAAACAAGGACGTAATGTCACCGGGGATCGAACTCGCGACCTCGCGAACCGAAGGCCGCACACTAACCAGTAGTATTTGATAACATATAGATAACATATAACATATAGATAAAGTATGTCTTGAATGTTTTAGTAATAGAAATCGGCCTTGGAAAATTCATATCACTCTGCTTAAGGAGTAAGCTAGTTTCTAGACAGCATGTGATCAGGCGCTTTGAGGCTTAAGGGCCCAGTATCACGAAAAAGTTTCCAAAGTTTATGTGTAAACACATATAAGCTAGCGTTATGAAGGTACCCTCAATTATGAACGAATTTTCCTTTTGAACAGTCAGAAATGAACTATAAAATTCATTTTTCAAGATGTGTGCAAATCACCACATGATATCTATTTTTTAACGGAAACTGTCAAACTTGGATCATCGGCGTAACCGTTTTAAGCTTTAGGCCCTCGTTCCTCTTTCCTAGCAAAAAAATTTCAGTGTGTCCGTATTAAGCAGGTGTTCGTAAAGTAGCGTTGGACTGAGTTTGATATATATTTTTTTTCTCTTTTTACGCTTTGCAGTATCTCGAGATTTTAAGAGTTTTTGTTGCGGCCATTAGTAGCTAGTGTAGTTTCCCACTGTTTAAAATGCTTTTTATTGGATTCAAGAAGCAATAGTTTATATCTTCATTGGCGACAACGAATGTATTGGAGTGTATATGACACGACTTTATTTTATTTTTATTTATTTCTTTTTTTAAACTGATTTTGGTTTTTACTAAGATAAGCTATTTAAACAACGGACATGTTAAAATGTGTCTTCCAAAACATAACCTGTTTTAACGAAAAAGATAAACTCTGATTTCTTACATGGATTAAAAGCACTTAAACGTGATAAACATTGCGCGTTAGTCCAGTCATCCCCCAAAATAAACCACATGCTCATCACGAGATTCATTATTTCCATACAATGAAAGTCGTCACGATTCTTATCCCCAGTTTCCACGGTCTTCGCTAGGAACGCGGGGCCTACAAACTATAGGTCCGACAAAAAAAAAACGACTGCATTTTAAGAGTCTCGCTCTGCTTACGCAAGCTCGACTAATTAAGCGATCTACCCGACGGTTACGAATGCACAGTGAAGTAAATGAAGATTCTGAAGATAATTGTGGAGTTGTTTACAACGACAATCCTTCTATTTGCCGCAATCGTGTTAAATAATTTTATATCCTTGCAAATCATTCTACGTTGAATTTGTAAATTTGGCCGCGCTATACGGCATTTTTAAGTTTTATACCGAATTTGAAATTCGAATACATATTTTAGACATATTTAAGAATTAAAAACACACAAAAAAAATCGTCGGGAAGCCGAGAAGCGTAATTCAGTGACTCGAGAAGTACTGGACTATCGATGTTCCCGCCGATGCATGGGTGCGCGCACGAAGTTATATTATCAGGACGGCTACCTAGTAAACATGCAGTTCTAGAAGCAATACTTGTGTCTCACCCTCATTCCCTGGTCTTACTGATGAAAATGATTTACCGTTGGATATCGCCAGAAGGAACGGAGAGCTGACGGGAAGATAAACAGTATCGGGCGCGTATCAGGCTTCCTAGGAGAAGGATTGAGAGTAGACCAGTAGACGACGGGGTTTCCCTGTCATATTGGCCAACTAGGGATGAATTGTTTAGCAGACATTCTTCAAATTAATAGCATTTGTCATCCGTTGAGTGATATTTTTGCTTTTCTTGCCATCTTCTTGGGCAAAAGTTCGGCTATTTCTTTTTCATATTTATCAACACGAAATAGGAAACATTTAAAATATATAACATTTAGAACTTGAAGCTAGATTTCTAAACTTAATAAGAGGTGACAGGCGACGTGACACACTCACTGGCGTTAGTGCAGGTGCGTGACCAAAGTGGGTTGACGTCTAAATTATGTCGTTACCTTGTTTGTACTCTTCTAAATAGCGTAAAGCCAGATTTCATTCACGCAGGGCGAATGCTTTAACATTTCACTAACAGGTTACAAGAAAAGTCGACGGAAAATCAATACCGTAACTTACATTTGATATACTGTAGTCGTAAGCCTCGCATCTGATAGTCGCTGTAACTGCCTGACTTCGATTTGCAGATCTGTCCCTCTTCAAATGACCGTCCATAGACATTCTGTTTCGAGAGAAAAACAAACTCTACGTATCAAGGCGGTGCGCAGAAGTAATTATACCTTTGAAATGATTTTAAAAAGGCAACGTAACTTACTACACTTTTGAGAAGCTCTGAGGCAGTATGTACTCAGTGCTGTGACGGCTGCTATGAATTTTAAACCACAATCCACGATTGGTTTCACCACCGGGGGGTGGGGGGGGGGGTACTCCCGCGAATTTTGGATAGGGGTGTTCCGCGAAGGTTCGTGAACCCTAACCCTATTTAAGGACTAAGAAAGCAAATGCGTCAAATACTGATACCCTTTTTAAGGCCCAAAGCCGAAAAATGACACCATATTCAAGGGAAGACAAAATTGTTTATAGCATGAAAAGGAAAACTTTATTTCTTCTCTGTAACATTGGATGTAGAGCATCAAGCATAAAATACTAGAATAAGCCTAGTTTAATAATATGTAATCATAACCGGCGGGCGTTTTCACACTCCAGTATTAGATAATACAATTAAGCTACCCTATCTAAGGACCACATCAGGGACACAGAAACAAAAGGACAAGATACCCTATTTAAGGACCGACTGAACCTCAAAGACCACACGCTATTCCGCGGCACGTACCTATAAAGCCCATATATGGGAGTACCCCCCCGGGTTTCACCACGTGACCGCTGCTCGCACTGTAAGATTTAGTTAACTCAGTGAATTACAAATTATATCCCCTAAACGATATGGCATAGTTGTTTAAGGGTCGATTTTAACGCAACAAAAAAAGGTAAGACCTTTGTTGACAACTTGTATTCATTATTCAATTCCAGGCTCTTTTTAGATCTAGATAACTACATGAAAACAGTGGCCGGTTCTGGAGATTCTACACGGTTATGTATCGGTCAAATCGTAGCTTCAACATCCCCCCGGGCATTTGACTTTTTCGAAAATTATTGTTCAAATTCCCCCCCCCCCCCCCCCTTTATTCAGACCAAAATGCTGTTCAAATGCCCCACACTATGGTCCAGTTAGGTGATATGCCCCCAATCCGGGGACATTTCGCAGGCACATAAATGACAGAAGGACGGCAGAAACGCTTTCGGTTGTCGAACAAAATCAAGGAATCAAGTCCACACTCATATAGTAACTTTAATTCGTTTAAATAATTCGTACAGTATAAAGTGGACAGAGTAGGGCTTTTTTGAGTCGACACAGTTCGGGCAAATTAAATAAGCCGTAACGAGCTTGAGAAATTAAATTACCATAGGTGTTTGAGTTAAGAGTCGCCGGCGAGAGAATTCCCGATAATTTCTGGGAATTCTTGATTCTCACATTTTCGGCCTTGTCGCGGTTTTCGAAGCCATCTTTACGGGGGCGAGTAGGCAAACGCGTGAGAAATTACAGTGTGTGTGTGTGAGAATCTAATGTCGAATAATTTCCGTTAAACGGCTGCAAAACTTATAGCCGGCGAAGTGAATTGTTCCGGACAAATCATTTCTTTGCGACTGTTTGACAAGGTTTCAGATGAGTAAAGCCACATAGTTGGTTCCAAATTGAGCTTAACTATACAAAAACAACAACAACAACAAAACAAAAAATAAGAAATTACGCGGCAATCGCTTAGTTTCAACTTTCTTTTACCGTAAAGCTTCTTTATTATAGTTTTTGCAATCGCGTAGAACGGGTTTTATTAGAGAACAAAGTAAATTTTACAAATCTGGTCATCTTATCGTTACACTGTTGTGTCTTCTCTCTTTACGAGCTGTCAATTTGTAAATGAACCGAACTGTGAAATATCAAGGGGGCTTTCCAAAACCATGGCATTTGCGGGCAAGCGTTTCCTCTTCCATCCTCTCCCTCCCCCTCCAATTTCCGTTTCCATTTCTTTTGCTCCTGTTCTAACTCGATTGGACACGCTTGCTACGCATTGACACTCTTGGGTAATATCCCCAAGTTTAATGCTTCCTGACTTCAATTGAGGAAGACAAAAAAACTAGAAGCACTTCATGACGCTTCACGTTAATACTCAATATTTCTGCGTGCGTTTTATTTTGCGGGTCAGGGCAAACACGGCAAGAAATCTGAAACATGCTTTCGAGTGGCTTATATAAAACAATGGCTCCATAATGATTAAAGCCGCTGAAAATATGTGTGTTCTTACTTAATTAAAGTCATAATAACACAAATTAAAATCAATCTGACAAAAGAAAGACCTCCCTTGGCCTAACGAATGAAAGAAGAGAGCTCGTTACATTTGAAACCAGCTGTCTCCATCGAAAATCAGGATATGAAATTAATTAAAAGAAGGTTAGACAGTTCTCTGTTTTCGTCACTTTTAATTATTTCTTCTTTTATCTGTCCACTATTATTAGTCTATAATCTGGCCTGTACAGAATCACTAGACATGATGAACTACCTCATCATAGTGAAGACTTGAAAAACGCAGTATTTCAGGACTTGTAAACTTTACCTTGGCCAGAAAGTTTCTTTACCTCATTCCTGGTAGCTGGTAGTCTGCGTCGAAGCACGACAACGAGGAGCATCCGTACAGGAAACAATAGTCCAGTTTTGAATTAAAAACTACCGCTGAATTAAAGAAATGAAGACGCATTTTTACAGCCTTAGCCTCAATCTGAAGTAAAATATTCAGAAATTCTGGCAAGCAAGTGTTTGAAATTTGAATATACACAATACACAGAGTAATAAACAGCTCTTTTTCTCGTTGGAATTTGTGAATAAATTACTTCAGATTGAGGCTAAGGCTGTAAAAATGCGTCTTCATTTCTTTAATTCAGCGGTCATAGCGAACTCGAAAATGGACTATTGATACGATATTTTGAGAGCGAACCCCCTTGGGCCAGGGAAAGATGACCAAGATTAATACTCCAAACTTATTCTCGTACACATAAATTTCGTTTGAATCAGTCCATCGCCCCATGTAAGGGAACCCAGGACAGTCTTAGATTCTGGATTCCACGCTCTGGATTCCGGATTCCAGACATTCGATTCCAGTGTTGTCCGTAAAACTTGGATCCTGGTTTCCAATCGTTAGACAAGTGGGATTCTGGATTCCTTGAACTGTATTCCGGAACCCAAAACCCTGGATTCCGGATTCCTTAAGCAAACTCCTACTGGATTCCGAACTCCACAAGCAAAATTTCGTATTCCCTTACAAGGGGCGATGTCCATAATTATGCAGAAATATGAGGATCTTTAGCACATTTTCCCGCAAGGTTAATTGAATGATACAAGTTAGTTTAAAAAGATTGGAAAGTCCTTCATGAACATTTTTCTAGCTGAAACTCCCCCGCTTTTTATGAAACAATATCAAACTCATTGAAAATGACTTTGGAGGCAAGCAAACAATAATTACAAAAGAAGAGAAGAAAAAAGAAAACGCATGAACATTTAAGCAATAGACCACACTTTTTACGGGTTTACCGGCGTGATAACCCACGCGGGATGTTGGGAGAACACAAGAAAAGTTGTAAATTACGAGCTGAAGACGAGTGATTTACAAGCTTTTCGAGTGTTCTCTCAACATCCCAAGTGGGTATCAAGCCGGTTAACCCATAGAAAGTGTGGGCTATTGCTTTTATATAATAACTTTAAGTAAAATGGAGTTTTCTATGAGTTTACGGGGACAATAAACCATAAATATGTTCATATTGATTAGTTCTCTGTTACTCAGTGTCATCATACATGTACATTAAAGGTTGGAAACTGAACTATTGTGGTATTTACTAGACTGCACAACAGTCGGTTTTTTTTCTTAAAATCAGCAAAGAAATCGGTAAAGCGTGGCGTATGTGTCTTACGTGCGCGAAGCTCGCGAGCCTCGCTCTCTGTTTTCAGCCTCGTTCCAGACCTTTTGTTTCACTGCTCTCGCGTACTTGAATACGCAAAAATTCGGACTGTTTTGCAGTCTAGGTATTTTCCGACGTCTTTGCTTTTGAGTTCAAAATGCCTCAGGCCTGTTGGAGAAGGCTTTCGTTATAGTTTTACTGAAAAAAAAAAATTACACTGCGTTTAGTTCCTCTGAGCATACTGATTTATTTCTCTGTTCCTCTTCAGTGTTTTTCTTCAGCTGCCCAAGTTGAAACGAGCTTGATTCCTGTTGAGATGGTGGTGAGCAATTGGCAATCCGACTAAATTCTCTCCGGAATGATGTGTTCATGCCTGCATAAATAAACGGGTTAACGGTTGACGAGATAAACACCAAAAACATAATAAACAAGGTTACATGCCTCGAAAGACTGTCAACCGGCTGAAATCGAAACAGTAGAGCCAGGATCCAGAGGGGTATCCAACAGAATGCGAAGACAATAACCACCACGAATAGGGAAATACTGACTCTTAACTCACGGCGCGATATGCTCAGTGCAGCACTACTTCCGGTTCTGAGGGATGTGGCGAAGTCCTTGTTGTGACGTCTGATGCACCGGAAAACTTTGTAATAACATATGGTGGTAAGAATGATTGGACCGACCACGAATGCAGGTACGATAATGCTATAATGGATTAGTTTAGCGGTTTCTCCAAGATGCGTTGTGGAGCAGACAGCATAACCTGAGACGAACTGAATTTTCTGGTTACCAACCAAAACTTGGGTGACAATGTACGCAGTCACCGTAGCGTACACTGCAAATATCCATAACATGCTCTTACGTTTCGAGAAGAGCTTGTTATAAATGCCTGTTCTGCAAATTCTTACATAGCGATTGATAGCTGTGAGCGTCATTAGACATGGGGATGCATAAATGTTCATAACCACGAAGAAACCTTGTAAGTTGCAGAAGACATCCCCAAAGATCCATTCTCCCTTGACCAGCACTACTGAGGAAGACGGCATCACAATTACAGCAGATGTGAGGTCGCAAATGGCTAAGGCTATAATGTAAAGATTTGTTATGGTCCTGAGTTGCTTGTTTCGATACACCGCCAGGCATATCGTTGTATTCCCCAGCAAAGACACCACATTCAGGATAATCAAACTGGTAGATTCAAGGGCGACAATTCCAGCATCTCTATGCCCCAATGATAACGACATCACTTCACCACCGTTGCAGTAAACGTTCAGGTACCTAAATGAAATTAAAAAAAGAAGAAGGCAAGATTGTAATTAAGTACGCTGGCAATAGCAGTATTTACAACGTGCGTGCGTGCGTCATTATGTAATAATTTGTATTTGTGCGCGTCAACAAGTTTTTCCTTTTTTTCCCAATGTTGACATGCAGCTAACAGGTTCTAATTATTGTCCTGTTTTAATTAAACAAATCTTACAGTTTGGCAGTTCTTTTAATTGATAAAGAAGCAAATCTTGACAGAAATTTACGATTTAAGGAGGCAGATGTCAGAAATGATGTGCCATAAAACTATAGTTAAAGGCCTCCACTAGCTAAAAAGTAAACCTCATGCAGTTGATGAAGACACATTGATGTATTTTCTCACACAAAAATAATTTACAGAATAAATATAAATCAATGTATTTATGAATTTAAACGAAATTTCGCTCCGGGCATAACACAATTATCTAGTATTTTTCTTGATAATAATGAATTCTCAATCTTTGGTTTAGCTTTCTCCAAACGAGAGCAAAACTATAAAGTGATTTAGATAGTGTCCGGCAGGGGTATTTTGCAGAACGCTGAACGCCCAATGCAGAACGCCGAATGACTCTGAGTTTAGTGATTGGGGTTAGGAAACATAAAATACCGCGGCCCGCTGGACAATGTCGATAGACGGCTTTAAAATAGGGCCTCCACCTATAATCTCGAGAAAGATAGCTGCTGAGTACTGATACGAATATCACCTCTTAAAAAATCCTTTTCTGGTCAGATGGACGTCTTGATAAGTAAACTGATTCGTTCGTAAAAACAGCTCAGTAGTGTAAGGACAAGAACTGCTCACAGGAGTTCGGTTTCTACTCTTTATCCACGCGGAATTGTTTGTACGTGATATTGCTTTAGATGAATTGTGAAGTAGATAAATAAATACCCCAGTCCGTATTCTATTCAAACATCCTGACACCACACGAAAAGCAAAGTTCTTCCAAGAGAAAATCATTATATATAGTTATGATGTGGGAATAGAGTGTGCAAAAGCTGCAATCAATTTATTTCTTTATTTCCATGATAGATTTTGTTGAGTACGACACATCATGCACGAGACATTACATTTCTTTCCGTAAGGACACACAATGCAAATTTCGCCATCCGCTAGCAAAATTATGAACAATTACGTCATTTAGAAATATCTCTTACAACAAATTGTGAATGAAAGAAGACAGAGATTCAATGTATTATTTACAAAATCGCAAGGAGAGTAAACTTGGAATGGTCGCCATTTTGTCTTCTTCCGGAACTAATTCGTTCATGTCACGTTTAGTTTTGACAATTTTCTCGAAAAAAGGCAGGTGCATTAGTTTTAGGATTATATGCATGAAAAGAAAAGGTACAAAAGGGAGGGAAAATATTGTAAGAGACGAAATAGTTGCTGATACGACATGGAATTTTCACTGTCATAAAACAACTCAAAATAAACTAAAACGAACAACCATTAACAGAAGGAAGAAGCTTCACACATTCAACTCAAATATACTATTAGATACAGTGAACTCTTTCTCAAAGGACCCCTCTATAAAACGGACACCTTACGCGTGGTCCCCCTGCCTTTCTTTACTCTCTCTTTCTTTGACTCTCTGTGAGACAGACATCACTCTTTTAGACGGACACTTATTGTCGGTCCCAATATTATCCGCCTGTGAGCTGACTGCAGTCGTGGAAATAGAATGCATATTTTTCTTCTTACCCCCATTGCAAGATAGATTATCAAATGACAAGTTGTTAAAAACAGTATTGTAATAACAAAAATGTTAGGAGCAGTTCTGTCTATTAAGTACTTTCAACTTCAACGCGTCATTTTTTTTTTTTTCCCTTTTTTTCCCGAAACATAATTTATCATATTTTGGCTACAATATATCAGTATAAAAACAAAAGAAATAAACCGCATCTCTATTATACAGCAGGTCTAAAAGTTGTACTCTACAATACAGAATATAAGAGAAAATGAAATTTGTTATTGTTATGTCAGTATTTATCTGAATATAAACTACAACGTAGTTCCCCGCTGGGGGTTTGAGGGGTTTTTTTTCGGACATGCCCATGCCTTGCTAAGAACCTAATGTTCCGTTTCTATATAGTTAAACAAAATTCACTCGTCGATGCCTTCTTATCAAATTCTTAAGACAAGAGCGAAACTTTAGCAAGGTCCACCCCCTTAATTTAACCAGCAAAAGTTTAGTGTGTACATACCGTTTTTAATGGCTTTCAATGGCCGCTTGCTACTGAATAACAATGCCAATTTATTCATCCAAAGGACTGCAAGTGTGCTGCTGTTGATAACTGTTTATTTTTTAATCTGAAGAATTGTAAAATCCAAAATGAGCACGAACGTACTCTACTTGCGGGGGACCACTTCAAATTATCATATGATATTTTAACAATATTGAAAATGATGATGGTCAAAAGATGATGAATCACGTAGGGAAAATATATGACTGTGTATTTTACAAATAGCGTTCTTTATCGTTGTCATGCATGATAAATTTCTAATTCATCTTCATAGATCTGAGTACAGCTAAAAGTCGCGTTTTGGCCGATTGCGTGTTATGTTAATTGGTCGCGTGTTTGTTCGTTGTTCGAGACTGCTGAGCTGTGTTAAATAGAATTTCAACTACACGAAAAAAAGAAATATTGATACTTCTTGACAAGTTCCATGTTAAGAACAACTTGTCTTATCCGGCCATTTGTCTTGCTGATATTGCTGCAACTGTGCATCGTTGATTAACTGAAATATAGACTTATCGATAATGCTGAATCTCGAACATTTAAAGTTATCCGACGAGACCGTAATTATGCCAGTCTCTAACGGGCTTTTGAAGGAAGTTTTTTTGCTTTAATATTATGCATGAAAACACCGAGGAAGATATGTGTTTGAAGCTGGTTAAACAAAACTTGCCTGGCCACTGTCAAAGCCGAACCGTTGCCGTAGAAACTTTTATTTTCTAGTAGAACCTTTTCACAATTTTTTCCATCGTTGATGGAAACATTTTGATAAACACAGAATGTCACATGAATGATAAAATGTTAGTAGATGATTAGCAGTAAAAGAAGCGCGATTTCAAGTATTCTACAGGCTATATATCAGCGTGATGGCGGAGAAGATGAATCTTGATATATTAGTTTCGGTGATAACCATCGAAACTGAAGATAGCGACAACGATGCTGATACCAAATCAACTGTAAAGATATTACTCGTACTTTTAAATACAACAAAGAAGTCAACTAGATAATAATTACATGTTAAAAGTAACAGATTAAAGGAGCTATGGTACGAGGATATAACTGTTTTAGTTTAATTTTGTATCAAACACATTGTTGCCGAAACTGAAATTTACAGTCATTTCATAAACATTCAGGAAATACAGGTATGAAAAGACTGTATAAAATGTCTGTAAAAATGAGGTTACAGACACGTTGTTTCCCTTATGTAAAAGCAAGGGACGACTTATAAATAGTCTGTATATTCACGATTTATAGACATTTAAATGTAAATGGTCCACATTTTCCAGTGAAAGTAATATATCATTTCCTCCTATAAAGGAGGTTGATAAACAGTTTTTCGTACATAAATACAGTCAATGAGTGCAAGGTGAGAGTGTTGTGGAAAAGAACACTGTGTGGAAGAATTATTTGCCAAATTTTGTTTGTTTTTTTTTGGCCGAATGTTCACATCGTCCAAAGACTTTAGAGCTTAAAAGCCACATTACGATGGCCCATCATTCATTCTGAAGGTAGTAAAATGGTTAGGTAGAGAGAAATTAAGAAGAATCCATATTTATATCTAAAATTCGGAGAAAAAGAAATAGATATGCCTTACTGACCTTTCTATCCAAGCCAATAACTGCCAGGATTTTAGTTAGCTAAAAGGCTTTACTGACTTTAGCGGACGCCGGTTATATTTGCTTTTATCGGTAATTTTTCTCTTAGTTCAAGCTCTTTTTTTACATATATAGTTAATTATAGTGGTCATTCATCTGTTTTAAGCAACGTGACAATTTGTTTTGGCAAGATATTTTTACAACAAGCTCACGTCCGTTGCTGAGGATGTCAAGAACATATTGGACCGCGATCGCCTTTTTAATTATATTGTAATATAACCGACTGTACTAAAGCTAGAAATTTTGATGTCATTATAAGACATGCAATCAGTTCTTTCTTTGTTTTCTATTTTATTTTATTTTATTTTATTTTATTTTTTTTTTTTTTACCGTTTTCTGGGCTGTTGTCATAAAATGCATCATTTCCATCAATTTCATTGCATATGCTGCTATATATAATGAACTCCAGTAATTCCAAAATGAAAAGGAAAAAAACACTCGAAAATAGTTTATGCCCTTAAAAATAAATATTTAAAACGGCAAATCGCTCTATTCCTTTAAAATACAGAGAAGGTAGTGACAAAATGTTTGTTGTTTTTTAGACAACCCAATCAAAATTGTGTGGTACGTTTTCATGACAAACGATGCAAGTTACTTGAAATGATTTTAGTTTCTTTTGCCGCATATATTCATGGGAACTTTTAAGAAGTCAAAACTGATATCGCTCTTGTCAGATATCACCGTACATGAAGAATGAGATGCAAGGTCCTTTAGTTTTTTAGTATCATATTTAATGAAGCTTTTAAAAAAAAGTCCCACGTGCATTATATAGCATAAGGTAAAACCCTACGTAAGCTCGACAATAAGGACTGTTACATAATGAAACATACTAGGCCAACTGTTTAAATTAGAAATTAACAATGCGAAGCTTTAAGTCGTTATCCTCCCGTCTTCTAGTGTGAAGAGTATACGTTTATGCCTTAGTCCACCTTGAACATGTCTCTTTGAAAGTGTCTCCAACATAAATTAAAATAATATAATAAATGTCATTAAACTGAGGTTTTGACATTGTAGCCAATTAATGCAAAAGCCATTCGTAATAAAGAAACGTTTGCGTGATACCACCCCCACCCATTGCAGGTGAAAAACAATACCAGGGTCAGAATGCAATTTAGTAAGGGATCAAAGGGTTGAATTTTAATGGTCAGAAACTTTTGAGGGCGTATACACCTGTTTCAATTAAGGTTGCTCCTGTGAACCATGTTTCATAGCCTGCAGTGCACTATGGTAAACCCTTTTGTTGCGGGAAGTCTAGTCTTGTTCAAGTTCATTGAAATAATGGAGACCCTTTGTGAAAAGGCGTTCAAGAGAGCTTTCAAGTCAAATGGCTCCTAAAATTCTTAAGCATGAGCGAGCTGAAAAATTTCATTTTTAAAATCTCATAGTGAAAAATTAGAAGCCTTTCTTTTAACAACATAAATGAATAGGTTTTTACCGCCTGATTAAGCTGCGTTTTGCATGGGCCAGAATGCTGGTTATTTCAATAAAGCAAATCAAAGCTATTCTCTTTTTATTCAGTTTTAAAAAAATTGCCTTAAAAGTAGATAAACATGTAATGTTAAGTTATTTGTTGTTGTTCAGCAAACGCCTTGAATTTGATTTTTTAAACTCCATCCAAAATTCCCACTTGCACAAGCCAAGCAAGCTCATTGAAAATTTGCAGCGTTTGCATATTACCACAGAGAAAAACCTAACCTCGAATCACTGTCTTAAAGTAAAAAGCCTAGGATTCAGTGTTTTGAAATTAACATTGTCTTAACGTTCTGCTGACATAGCGTAGAAACGTTAGCAGCGTTTGCTTTCTAGGTTTCTAGGCTCGTTGCGGGCACATAATTTACTAGTCTTGCTACAATAATGCACCGCGGGCTATGAAACATGGACCATGCATCATTCTTATCAGAAGCAACCTTAATTGAAATAGGTGTATATCAGCTGAGAAAATAAAAGGACAGTTACTAATGATATACTGTGGATTTAAGACCTAAGACAAACAAACCAAAAATAATAGAATGATATAAATATAGGAAGATCTAGAAGTTTTGTTAGGTAGCAACCGCTATTAATAGAAGTTTTTCTCTCAAAAATAATTTCGGTTTTTTATGTTCATTTTTTACATTCATATTTGTTAGTGTCATCATTATTATTATCATATTTTCTTCACTTTTTAGCTCTGTTTTTGTTTTTTTTCTCTTTTTGTCTTTGCATACATTTAAGCAGGTTCGGCATCATAGGCAGCTGTTTCTATTGCACTCACAAAATGACAACATTTTCTTCTAAACCGCGAAAACATAACTCCTTTAAAAAAAGACTACTTTCAAAAGTGATATATTCAAGTCATCCAATTTTGAAGATATTTTTCTTATTTCATTCAAGGACATTTTAATGATTTAAGAGGCCATTTTAAAGGTGGTCATCTTTGCTCAACAGTGAGTGAACACTCACTAATTTTACGACATGTGTAATTTCTCATTCACCCATTTGATTTTCATTTACACTGGGAAATATTTTCGAGTTCAATCGGTACACATTCATACTATTTTTGTCAGTACCTACCGATAAAAAAATATGTAATCCTTACCGTTGAAATCTTATGCCTCTATCCTTTCTGTGAACTGTGTCGAGTTTATTTCAAATTGGCTGTGGTGCCCCGATCAGTAATGGTGATCGCTTCCCATAATCAGTAAACATTATCTAGCGGACAATGAACTTTCTTCGCCAATCATAACGCAGCATTTTTGACTAGCTGATACTGTTTGTAGGTGGTTAATGCCAAATGCATACAAAATGAGAAATGATAATGAACAGTCGTAAATAACCTGTTAACCGCAGGTCAACAATTAATTTGAAGTCTACATCAGCACAGTAATTGCGTTTCTTTATATTTTTTTTTTCCTTAGCGATCCACTATTGTTGGCATCATTAACATATAAGTTGCATGGAATATTTATTATGGTTCAACTAAAAATGAAATGAACTAAATTAACGAAATGACAGACACGAGTGTGAGTTTCATTTCCATGGTCCCACTCGACTTATTCTAAAGTTCAAGAAAGTAATCTAGTAGAGCACAAACAAAACATTTTTTTTTTTCAGGAGCCCTGAGTTTTAAAGGGAAAAAACTTGGTCATTCCATACAGCGGAAAGCATGCACAAATTGACTGTTTTTTGCCGTATATGAGCTTCTTAATTACCCCTTTTGTTATTTATAGGCTTTGATAGTTTTTGGTAGCTTAAGTTAACTCGGCATAATTCATCATTACAGGCATAATTTTGACATATTTTCAGAAAGTAAAAAAAGAAAAAAAAAAGCACTGCTAGCAGAAGTTGCACTCTTGCCATAAAAATGGCATTTATTAATCTTAGCATGCAGCCAATCTAATTCGGTCCGAGAGAAGTGTTCTGTAAGAAAACTCAGTTAACCAAATTAATTTTTGCCTGCTCACGTATACACAACTTCTTAGGACCTGGAATGGAATTAACCAAGAAGTCTTTTTACAACATAACTAGCATGGTTACCCGGAGAGGGCATCATTCCATTTGTTCCCAGAGCTGCAATCCTTTTGGTCAGCCCCGTACTTGGCGTTCGCATGCTGGCTGTTTTACAATAATTGTTTGAGTTTTTATAGTTGTAAGACTGTTTTATTGTTTAAGCTGGTTTTCTTTCCTGACATTCATATTGCAAATACTTTACGACTGAAGATAGCGATAGCTTGCACTCAGGTAATTTATGATAAATCATGCACTAGTAAAGTTTTCAATTGTACTTCTTTGTTGCGTTTTATTTATTTATTTATTTATTTATTTTTCATCAAGTAGAGATGCCTTTTTCTGCATTTTGCTTAATTCAGTATATTTGCAGAAACTAGCATATTTATTACCTTGATTTTAAAAATATAAGAGCGCTGCTTGTAGCATAATTAGGCATTTTCAAGTCGTAGTCGTGCAAAAAAGGGAAATGAAATGTACAAACAAGTTGTTGTTTTGCTAATAAAACCTATTGTCTCTTTTTATACTTCTCGTTGCTGTCCGCGTCGTTGGATCTTAAAGTCCATATTTATAGATGCAACAGAGGAACAGTTCCAATACACATTTTATTTCTTTTTCTTCTGAGAGCTACTTTACAGCAACTGTCCTTAGAGATATCATTGCATTTACATATTCGATTGCACGTTGAAATCCAGAAAATCGCTGTTAATCAACGATAATAA
Source organism: Porites divaricata (assembly GCA_038088405.1). Taxonomy (NCBI): domain Eukaryota; kingdom Metazoa; phylum Cnidaria; class Anthozoa; order Scleractinia; family Poritidae; genus Porites; species Porites divaricata. The sequence continues at coordinate 67,769,017 of JBBMOI010000001.1, read as the reverse complement.
TAACAATAATCAACTGCGACATTTTTGCCCACGTAGGAGCGTGGTCTGAACCAACCACCTCCATTTGAAGGTCTTGCATCTTCACAATCCCACTGGAACCACTCACTTCTAACCTTCATTCCTCGCACATGCTGGCACAAGTGAGTGTTAGATTTCAGCAAGACGAATGGGGAGTCAGTGGGAAGAATTATGGGATTTGTGGCGTGCCCATCTGCTCGGCAGCAGTAGTAAAGAACGGTGTTTCTATCATAACGGCCATCTGGAACCTGACCACCATATCTGTTCTTGTTGTTAAGATCTTCGTCATCCCATTTTATGTGTCCTTCTGTAAAACCTGTGTGTGACCAATAAATTATTGTTGGTTTTAACATGAAGTCATTGAAATTCAAACTACAAAACTATCGATCCTACGGAGATTTTTCTTTCATGATGTATTAGAGCAGCTGAAAAATAATTTTCTCACACATTTTTGCTTCAAAAGGGTTCTTGGTTTTGCGATAGAGTGCGCTTGAATTTCTAAGCTATTGCGTGACGTGGCATTTACATGACGGCTGACAGAGCTGTCATGTAGGTGAAAAAAGTGACGTATTATATTTTGGGGAATTTTGCTATCTAAACAGTTCAAGTATTAGAAAAAGTATTACCGGTACTTTAATGTTTATGAGTTCCTCGAGGAATAAATTCACACTGGCCTTTTGTACCAAAACTCGGTAACAGATGTTTTTGTTGGTTTCCGTCCGCCATGTTGGAGCCCATCCAGGTGGGCACCAGCATGACGTCTCCATACAAATCTCTATAAATTTGGGTAAAACATATCTTCTTAATTAATATCTCGTACACGAAACATTCTTCTGGCCTGAATCTTGGCGAGGGTCTTTGCATAGTTACCTCCTTTCATTTCCCAGATTCCGGTCTTTATCTATAGAACGGTTTTGTTTTTATTTTGCTCTACTTTAAATGGCGTGACACTGAAAACCAGCCATACATTAAAAGGATTTTTTAGTACCACCAGGGGGTATTGAGATCCGTAAAGATCCATCTTAAGCTTGGCCCTTTTATCTCTTACTGCAGTCGCCATTTTAAGACGCTTTGTTTACTTCATGATATTGTAATCATTATCATTATTATCATCATCATCATCATCATCATCTTCATCATCATCATTATCATTTGCCAAACTGAATCTCTTAACTAGGTGGATTATGTCTGGATAAATCTACCATAAGTCAGGTGCCTGACTTTTAGACATAAAGTGCAGTAGTCATCTTCAGAGTCAGTATTTTATTGTCAATTGATGGTATTAAAATCTGTTTATGCTTGGTTTTCACATGACGTCACTAAAATGCAAACTAAAAAAACTAAAAAAACTAAAAAGCTATCAATCCTACCGAGATTTTACTTTCACGATGCATTAGAGCAGCTGAAAACTAATTTTCATACAAATTTTCGCTTCAAAAGGGTTCTTGGTTTTGTGATAGAGTATGCTTGAATTTCTAAGCTTTTGCGTGACGCGGCATTTACATGACGGCCAAACTAGTTGTCATGTAGGTTAAAAATGACTTATTTTAGGAAATTTTGCTTTCTAAACAGTTCATGTATTAGAAAAAGTATTACTTTAATGTTTATGAGTCTCTCGAAGAATAAATTCACGCTTTTGTAGCAAAACTCGGTAACAGATTAACGAGGAATAAAGCACAAACAGCGGTGATAAACATATCAAACTTACGCATTTAAATAACTTGACGTTTCTTATGCTACGCAACATACATTTTCAAAAGTGGAATAAAGACCGTTACAATTTTATGAAAACTATATATGAAATGTAAATAAGGGGTCTGGAAACGAGATTAAGAAACATCTGTTTCTTAACAGTAAAACAATAAAAGCTTAAGCTAATTAGTAAAGTATCAGCTTCTCACTGCTGACGTTTACATTAAGGGCCGGCTTAAGTTCTTGAATAAGCAAAGTTTCTTTTATTTTACAATGATAATCTGTTTTACCGGAAGCTAGAACATCAAAATGATCCCACTTGATGTTGTGACCTGTGGCTCTTATATGGTCAGCAATGGCTGATGTGGAGTCATTCTTAGTGAGAGCCCTGAAATGTTCCGTTTTCCTATCATGAAGCCGTCGTTTCGTTTTGCCAAATGTAAAAGTCACTGTAACGGTCGGTAGTATATTTTCCAGTAAAACACTCGTTTCTATATAATAATAACAAATAACTACCATGTTAACCACACGAGTTATCTAAACAGTCTAGATGACTGCTTATTCGTATTTCATGATCAAATTGGCTTGAACAAACCAAAAAAGAGTCACAAATAACACAAACCTTCGGGACATTTCCCTTTCTTGAGAATACAGTCATGATGGCCCTCCTGGCTAGGGAAGATTGTAATCAGAAGCTGTGTCTTTTGTCTTCATACCAAATTTTTGGGTCATATCTCTTCTGTAGTATGGACCAGCCAAATCAAATGGAAATGACCACTTGTTGTTTCCACGAGTATCTTCGGTATCGTGACTGCGATATCCCGCGTGTCACTGGAAGTTTGATCCCTTGGGGCATCCCGACTTAGGCATGGGAAGACCGTATGTACCCTTAGGCCAGGTTAGAGGAATCCGCACTTCGGGATCTAATTATAACAAGATACCCATCAAACACTGACTAAATACCTTTTGTTTCTAGTTCTAGTCGTGCTTAACATGTACTTTATGGCTTAGGAATTCACCAGTGATCTTTTTTAGTCCTCGAGAAATCTACCTATTAGGGACCTTAAGCAAGGACGACGACGAAAGAAGGGAAAATGTCGCTAAAAAAATGAATTTGCGTTCTTCCAAACTTAATCGCGTCTATTTGGACCCTCTCAATATGTCAACTGCAGGCGACTTTTCCTGGAGTTGAATTCTTAAGGATTTTATTCAAGTTCGAAAAGAGGAAGGAAAATTCGTCGTGGCATGTCCACATAACTTCCAGACAGAGATACCGAATTTTGCGACTGAAAAAAGAAAAAGAAATAAAACAGTAAGTAAGTAAGTAAGTAAGTAAAGACTTTATTTTATGAGGGTTAGCACGAAATAGCCGGGGCTAATAAACTTGTGGCCCTCTAAATAATAAATAAATAAATAATAAAATAATAAATGAGTATACTAAGCTATAAAAATACAAGGTAAAAAACCAAAGAATACAGATACTATAGAATCTACTAAATGATATAAAAGATAAAATATAGCATTATAATCATCTCACAATTCATCAAGTAACTTAAATAGAAAAATGATCAAGATTCTGCTGTTGCTTAAAAAATTCATTCCACAATGCTTTTTTTAAAGAGTCAACTGAGTCCCTTTGCCTTACAGGCAAAGATAGGCTGTTCCATGCTTTGCAAGTTGTTACGGTAAAAGTTCTACCTCCTTCTGTTTCGCGATTATACCTCGGAGAGGTTAGGTTAAAATTACAGTACCTGGTCTGTCTACTGTGGATGTTACTGTTTAATTTAAGTAGATTGTTGAGATAAACAGGGACGTCACCTTGTAATCGCTTATAAGCAATGATACATTTAGATATTAAAGCGTCTTATAAAAAGGCAACCATTTCAGCCGATTAAACAAGGGAACTGATGGTGCTTGATGAGGGGCATTCAGGATTACTCTAGCTGCTCGTTTTTGAAGCTTTAGGACCCGCCCAAGGCTTTCCTTATCACAATTAGTCCAGAGGACACTTGCATAATTAATCACTGGCCTGATCAAAGCATTGTAATAAAGTAATCTTTGTTTAAGGGGCAGATAATTCATAATTTTCTTTAACAAGCCGATGCGCTGTGAAACTTTCTTACAAACAGTCGTAATGTGCTCAGAGAAAGATAGCTCTTCATCAATCTCAAGACCTAGTAGCTTAACGTTCATAACGTTAGTTAATAAACTGCCATTGCAAGTAATTTCAGGGTTATGGTTTATTTTGGTCGAGAGTCGCTTTCCCTTCACTGTGAGGACCTTGGTCTTTTTTTCGTTGAGTGGAAGCCTGTTGGCCAATGCCCAGTTAAAAACTTCTGATACAGATGTATTAAGAGATTCCTGCAGTCTTCCCATGCTGCCACAATCTGCTGACGATGTGATTGTAGTATCGTCTGCATAAAGATCGATTTCAGAGGAGCTGACATGAAGTGGCAGGTCATTAATAAAAACTGTGAAAAACAAGGGGCCGAGTATACTGCCCTGAGGAACCCCATGTTTCATAAGCGCCACGTCTGAGACGCAACCACCCAAATAGACAAGCTGGTGTCTGTCCGCCAAATAAGACTGGAACCACTTCATTGTTTCGCCAGCAACACCATATACTTTCAGCTTATCCAGAAGAAGACCATGATCTACCATGTCGAAGGCTTTACAGTAGTCTACTAACACCATGCCACTAACTCTATTCTTATCCAAATTGAAGAGCAATTCGTCAATTATCTGTATGAGAGCGGTGTCTGTACTGTGATTCTTCCGAAAACCAGACTGGCGAGGATAAATCAGATTGTTTTCAATTAGATAACTGTATAAGGAGTCATGCACATGTCTCTCGATAACTTTAGAAAGGACAGGTAACACAGATATTGGTCGAAAATTCTGAACGTCACGTGAGTCACCATTCTTGTAAAGAGGAGAAACTTTAGCCGCTTTCCAACGACTTGGAAATGATCCACTGGAAAAGGAAAAGTTAATCAATCTTGCAACAACAGGTGCTATAACAGGTGCCGCTATACGCAAAAGCTGAGAACTTATTTTATCAATACCAGCAGCTTTGCGCGGACTTAACTTTTGCAACAAAGTAAGCACCTGCGCACTAGTGATGGATGGAATGACATAAGATGTATCAGGACTTTTTCTGGATCTGACAAAGTCTTGCAGCTTTGAGGGGTCTGATGGAACTTGCGGTAATGTAGACCTTAACCTATCTGCTATACTGGAAAAATGAGCGTTAAAATGTTGCGCCATTAGCTTTTTGTCATCTATAACAGCTTCCCCGATATGAATACTGTTAATATCGCGTCTGTTCTTTCCTGAGCCAGTCAGTGTTCTTATTGTCTTCCATATTCCTCTTGAATTGCCTTTATTTTCCTCGAAGGCATTGCAGAAAAATTTTCGTTTTGCGCTCCTAATCATCGCAACTGCTTTATTTCTTACCGCTCTGTAATTAGACCAATCATCAGCATTATTGGAACGCCTTGCGGTTTTTAGGCAATTATCTCTCAGGTGTAGCTGTTTCAAGACAGAGCTAGTCATCCAAGGAGCTTGGACAGCGCGCTTTACACGCTTTTCACGCCAGGGGCAATTTTCATCAAGTACGCTATTGAAAAGTGACTCCCAAGAGTCCAGCATATCATCAATCTCATCAAATACGAATACTGTATCCCAAGGGGCCTGACTCAGTGCATCTTTGAATCGGTTCTCGTCGAATTGCTTCATGTCACGATATCTAATAATCTGATTTTTCTGCATACTACAAGATGCGCGCTCGTTGTTGTATTTGCGTACAGCAAAAATAGGTACGTGATCAGAGAGGCCACAGTTGAGAGTAGATATATTCAATATTCGCTGCGGATGATTTGAATAGATGTGATCTAAACAAGTACCGCTAACTGGACGAGTCACCTCATTAACTAGTTGCGTGAAATTCATACCGTGAACCGCTTTAATTAACCGATGTTTTTCAAAGCTCTTCTTATTTCTCCCATCAATATTCACATCGCCTAAAAATATTGTCTCCTTATTCAGCAAGTACACACGTTCCAAATTTGCCTCCAGAGATAAATCATCAGCTTTGGTGTATGAGGGTGGGCGGTAAATACTACCAATCAATAAAGATCGTTTCGATTTAAAAGGACAAACTTCAAGCCAAATGACTTCAACTTCTTGATTTTCCAGATCAGTTCTACGAATAACATTCATGTTATCGTTTATATATGCCATGACACCGCCGCCAGATTTGTTTACCCTGTCTCTACGGTAGATAGAATAACCAGGCACCTCAAAGAGAGTATCCGGCACGTTCGGCTTCAGAAATGTTTCATTTAAAAACAAAACGTCCAACTGCGGTTTACCAAGTTTTCCCAACAGAAACAGTTTTATCTGGTCAAATTTATCCAAAGTCAGATGATTAACATTCCAATGTCCGATCCGAATGCCCTTTTCGTCCAGCCCTAGGTCAAAATAACCGTGTAGAATTTCATCGACAGAGTCGCTGGAGGAAGTCGACTCGTTAATCGGTCCAGTGAGTAAGCAAGCCAGTTCGTCGGAATCAGTCGAAGAAAAACTTGAATCTTTTGGCGAATACAGCAGGTTACCCATCTCCATCGGCCCAGGATTTGTAGAAAAGTCGTTAGATAACAGCAACAAATTGGCCGCGAGGGTCAAGTTCAACAGTCGAACTGTTATAATCAATTTTCTACTGGTCGCCATTGCAGGCGAATTGGCAGATTTACGCACCGAAGGAGAAGACGTGATATAACTCGGACCAGAAATGAATTTAGCCTCAAAAAGACCCTCCAGACTTAAGCCGGCAATCTTGCAAGTGCATTGCAGTGGATCTTGATACAAATGGTTAAAAAGCAAGCAAATGAATAAGTAAATGGTGACGGAGCGACGAAAAGTCAACCACCGTGACGCCATTGTCCATCCCAACATATTGGGATCTTAAAAAAAATTAAATCTTATTCTCGGAAAATCTTGTGGTGCACACAAAAACCTTAAAGTTTCATGAAATACAATATACGTTTATCTAAAGTGCCTCTCAGTTGAGGTTCTCAACATAGTACCATCAAGCATTTGAAAACGTTACATAATGTCTGTAAAAACTACTCTGAAAACGAGAGATACTGTGCATAATGAACGCCGTCAATGATTTGTACACATAAAACCCGCGAAGTTTTGGGAGAGATCAAATAAGAAGAAAATTTCTAAAGCAGTGTACTGTAGGTTTGGAAGAAAAACAAAGTCAAAAAACAAAGACAAAGATACATGCACGAAAAAAAATGGAGCAAATAAATTCAGTAAGTATTGAGCTTTAATTATCTTATCAAAGTAAACCAAAAAGCGACAAAGCTAGAGAGGCCAAAAATATTTCTAAAACTTACGTTCATCATTGCGTATTTAGTGAATTCTGCTTTTGAACTTTTGAAGCGTTCGGTTGTTTTCTCCCCCAAGTCTACTTCGACTACAATGCGCTAAAAAGAAACAAACAAACAAACAAAACAAACAAAAAAGGGAAAGGCAGGTCATAATCTTCTCTAGGGGGTGATAATCCCCCAGGATAGTGAGAGGTGATAATCCTCTCTAGGAGTTGATAATCCCCCAGGATATTGAGAGGTGATAATCCTCTCTAGGAGGGTGATAATTCCCCAGGACAGTGAGAGGTGATAATTTTCTCTAGGGGTTGATAATCCCCCAAGGCTGTGAGTGGAGGTGATAATCCAAGGAATGCATGCGCACTCGGAATGGTTCAAGTGGGACACAGAAGATTGGTCTTTCTCGGGAAATAAAAATGGTGGATCCATACCATATGGAGAGGTCGGCAGGAATATAAAACTTGATTATTGTTATTACACACGGTCTTGAACCGAGGCTGCTAATAATTACTGGGCATCCTTGTAATTTTTCGAAAAGAAGTAATAAAAGATAAAATTGTAAATAATTCGAGTACTTGATCTGTGACTAACTGCATGAGGGTCAAAATTTCATCTGATATCAGCCTGTTTCAGATAATTCATCATTTTCACTTGCCGCATAAGAAAGAAGCCTTGTCGGTTTGTGTATCATTATGTCCATTCATTGTAGACTCAGGCAAGATGTTCAGCCTGGTTTATAGTCCTTAGGAGCGGGTAACAACAAGTCACCATGGGTCCCAGGTCTCTCTTTTCCTTCCTCTTACAGGGACAGTACTTTCCTTAGCATCTTTGCTGTCCCCAACAATGCTGTTTTCTGGATAACTTCCAACTTCACGTTCACGCCGATTCGCTTCATGTACTCCTTAAAGTTAACTGAGACGGCTCCAAGGGTTCCAATAACAACAGGAATTACAATGACTTTTCGCATGCGCCAGACCTTTCCAATTTCATCCTTCAATAATTGGTATTTCTATACCTTCTCAAGTTCCTTATCTTTCACCCTGTCATCACCTGGGATGGCAACGTCAATTATGACAACCTCTCTCTCTCCTTCTTATCAATAAAGACAATGTCTGGTCCTCTTGACTCGATTTTCCGATCACACTGGATTGTGAAATCCCATAGTATATTGGAGTTTTCACTTTCCACCACTCTCTCCGGCTTCTGTTCATACCAGTTATTAGCTCTTTCCAATCCACATTTACCACAAAGTTGCCAATGGATATACCGCGTCACGTTATCGTGCCTTCCTTTATATTCTGTCTGCGCCAGCTTACCTACCGCACTCACTCACCACATGGGCCCCCGTTTCTCCCTTACTTCCGCACATTCTGCACGGGGATTCTGCTGCGCGATCGATGAGGAACCTCGTATTATTCGTTCTCAAAGCTTGTTCCTGGGCACTACATATCAGGGCCTCAGTACATCCTTTCCAATCTCCCTTTGCAATCCACTGCCAAGTTCTATCCCAGTCAATACCTTCCTTTTCTCTCACATACTGCCGATGCATTCTTTTTTCTGCATTCATTCATTCTCCATCTCCTTTACTCCATTCACTTTGTACTCCTTTGGGTCCACAGCCTCTGATTATTATTATATTATTATTATTATTATTATTTTTATTATTATTAGTAGTAGTATTAGTATTATTATTGTTTTTATTATTACTATCATCTTCATCATCATCATCATCATCAACGTTATTATCAGTCTCACCTATAGGTGGCCTTGTCTCCTCAAAGCATCAACCTGTATCCCATAGCCTTACATGTATCATGTCTAGGGTCCTTCCTAAGATCTTGGCTTTTTCCAATAAAAGCTTTCTGTGGTAACTCAATTATCATAGGTGTTGCCAACTTGCTGATCCACACCCTTAGATTAAAGTTTTCAGTGAACAACTTGAAAGCAAACTTATCGTGTCTTTACTCGAAGTTGCGTAGCCCCGAACGTCATAATCTGCAAGCCTTTTTTCTTCTTCGTATTTAGGACACAAAAGGAGGGTCGGGCTCCCAGGCGTTCCTAGCGGAGACCGTCGAAACTGGAAATAGGGAGCTTAAGCAACAGCGTTTTTGAGCGACGGACGTCAACCGGAAGTGGACGTTTTGCATCATTGGGAGGTGGTTTGGTTGAAACTCTCAGGTAAATCGTCCTTATAAGAGAAAAGAAACTTATCAATACAAATTTCTTAGCGTCAAGGCATATAGTAAGGGAGAAGACCTCACTTCCGGTTGACGTGCGTCGCTCAAACACGGCTTTGCTTAAGCTCTCTAATAAGAATCGTGACGACTTTCAGTGTATGCAAATGAGACTCGTGATCGAGCATGTGGACTTTATTTACGGCGATGATTGAGGTGAAGCGCGTAGTTGACCACGTTCTGGCTTTTTGGCAATGATGTAATTTTCCCCGAATCAAGGCCCTTGATACGCGCGTATTAAAAAGGAAATACCCTGAAAAATACTCGACCGTCAATAAAGTCGTATTGTTGGTGTAATTTGTTCGAAGTGCCTGATTTTGTGCAGGGGGGTGGGGCGATGTCGGTATAGTTCGGGCAATGTGAAAATGGTGAATTTACGTAAAGAGGGATACCAACCACCAGATGAAGATTAAGTTTTTAGATCAATTGTTTTACCGAAACTAGCGTACGGTGACGGTCTACCTGTATACCCCTCCTCAATACCTGAATTAACAACGGTCCAGAATTTTCTACAGCGCTGCTTTAAACGAGAATACATTTCGTACCAAATTGACATATATAACGTATTAGAAGAGGTAGATTGCTCACTGTTCAAGAAGATCTAGTCTCCTGACCAGTATACCCGGTTATACCCTCTGTATACTGGTCCTTCCGTCCCCAAAACGAAAGAAAGTTCAGCGCTCCTCCGAATTCCTAGCAGTCAACTCACTACTGGGTTAATACCCAGCGTTTTAAAAATAGTTCTTTTTGTAATAGGCTATTTTTCAAATATATAGTAGCTAATTTAGTGTAATTTTGATCTTGAATGTTAAGTTCAATGCTTCTACATGGAAATTTGTAAGCCTTGTAATTCTTTCTGCTATTTTTGATGTAAGTGTTCTTGGTTTTAGCATCTATTTTTGCTTAAAAACAATAAGGACCTTTTATTTTATTTCATTTTTATTTATTTATTTGCATTTTTGCCAGGGGCATCCAACGACTGTTTTCAGTGAAATACCTGTTCAGAGAAGCAAAAATTGCCTAGAATTTTCTATAGCTTGAGGAAGGCTAAAAATTTCTAGATGGCCGTTCCATTCATGTACAATTTTCGAAGCTTATCCAATGAATTCCATAGGATTTCCCTTTTAATTTTCACATTTCACTTCCCAAGTTAGCCTATTTTTCGTAGAAAAAAGGAAACCTAAAATTTTAGGGCTCAAAAATGTGATGGAGCCTAGGAATCAGAATATGTCTCACTTTCGTAAAGCGTCAAATTGCAGTAAAATTTTAGGGAAAATAATATCCAAGCCCTTATAATTTCGAAAAGACTCATGACAAGTTCCCCTTGGATGACCAAACAGATACAAATTTTACAGCGTCACTTACAATGTATTTCTTCAGAGAACTGTACTCCTGATAGCCTAAAAAGTGTTTTCAACATGTTTAGGAGGAAACTGTCATTGGGTGGCACTGTTTAGTCAATAACTTTTACAGGTTCACTGGTTTTTAGCCTCAGATGGGTAGGAAGTATTTGAAACTCATTTTCGAAACGGAAAGAAAGAAAATATGAATTACATATTCCTTTTGACGGCGGTTTTAGATACCTGTACTTAATGATCATAACAACAGCAAATTTGCGCTTTGAATTTCGTCAACCTTGCAAAAAGCCGCAAATTTTACATGAGTGGGGAATACTGCAAACCTTGCAATTCTTGCGATTTTTTGCAAGCACATGAAACTCGCAAATTTTGCAGCTATGTGCAAACCTGGACATAAGTGCGTAAAATTTAGGGCAATATAGATTCCAACGGTTAAGTGAAAACAAAGTTGAACAATAAAGAAATAACATAAATACAATAAAATTAACATAAATAAAATTTAACTTTGTCCAAAGCTAAATCTGCTTAATGCTCGCAAATCCTAAGATCTCTTACTAAAAGTATAAGAAAGTATAAATTAATTAAAGTATTATTTCACAGAATTGGAGGATAAATGAAGCGGACGCTCTTGGCTGGAAAGGAGTTTTAGCCAATCAAGCAGCTGGGACATGCTGTTGTGGGAAAAATCCCTAAAAAGTCATTGTTTTCATTCTAGGAATATAACTTATGACTCTATTCCTTTAAACAGTTTTATGGAACTGTAGACGTCGTTAACCGATAATCATATCCAGCGCGCAAAGATTACAGACGAGCTGGGTAATTAACATTTATTTTTGTCTTTATTTTTATTTTTTGTTCTAAATCTTACTAACGCGCCATTTTTATTTATTTAGTGACTAAGGTCATTAATATTCTCCGAGGAGTCACTTGATTCGCGGTAATTTTGGCAACAAATTTTCCAATTATTTTTCCCTTGAAAATTCTTCCTTGATAATGCAGACCTGATGAAGGTAACTTATTTCCTTTTTAAGGACATCATTTAATGCGCTGCATTAAAAATAGATACCTTATCTGACATATGAAGTAAATTTGAGCCAATTGCAAAACGAGGATCGCAGATCGGGGGAATCCCCTACAAGTAACGTCCTTTCTAGGAAAAGCGAAGGCTGACAAACAAAAAAATGTGCTGGAAATGACTACGTGAAAATAAGAAATTGGAAGACTTATGCTGTATATTTTTTCACTAACTCTAAGGAAGCAATAACTGGGCAGAACTCAAAATTCACTTTTCATCTTGTGAAGGTAAAGAAAACAGTGCGAATAATTCTTCTATTCTTTTATTCTTTTATATTACATCAGTCGTTGTAAATTATGTTGATGCTAGCATTTTTAAATATTCTAAAAAATATCGTTTTTGCAAAGTGTCAGTTTTATGGAGGGTAAAGTGACTGGGCACTCGGCGCTGTCATATCTTTATTATTATATGTTATATATATATATATATATATAGAAAACGGCTACTATAGTTACCCAAATATTTAAGGTTGTGTCTTTGGATAAATAAATCTTTAAGGTGAGTATTTGCAAAGTTTCGTTTTTATATAATGGTATAGATATGAATAAAACCCATTCTCTCATTCCCGCAACTCAGTTTGTTTCGGCTAGTGATCTGCTCGCTTAATTTGAAAGCCAGATTCATTTCTTAGAATCTCTCTACTTGACAGATCATAATAATCAGTTTTCTTGAGTGAAATTAATCTGGTGACTAGCTTGAATAAATAGTTGTGAGTGCGTGACAGTGGAAAACAACTAAGCAAGCGAAATCATTCAAGGTTTCGTATACTCAAAGAAAACTGAGTCTGTCAGTAGGTTGTCCAATTCCTTTTAACGAACAGACATTCTTTTTAAAGCGAAGATAGGTAGCTAGAAGTTCTGCAGTTCATCGACAGTTACAGGTCGGAGTTTTTAATCTCTTGCCTTTTGGTCAGATGTTGCTAAAGCGAAGTGTGAAACTGTGTAATAAAAATATACCATCTAAGTTACAAGATTAAAAGTTCTAAGTTTAATTTTTATTTTTCATTTTCTTTTCATTCTCGGTTAATGCAGATTTTAAGAAGAAATGACTTTACTAGGAACACGAGTCGTCCGTGGACCAGACTGGGAATGGCAAAACCAAGATGGAGGAGAAGGACATGTCGGAACCGTTGTTCAGATCGGAAAGGACAAGAAATCGCCGACCACGGCGCAACTTGTGTGGGTACAGTGGGACTGTGGAGTTAAAGCAAACTATAGAGCAGGATTTGACGGTAAACACGATCTGAGGGTGTTTGATAACGCCATTGGAGGTACGTGGTAAATATTCAGGCTGTCGAATAGCGAAATCTTTCACTACGGTGAAAGCTTAACGTAATAAAACATATTATCATTCGATGCAAATGTTTCTTCCTTTACATTGGCCGAGAGCCCACCACGTGACCTGCAAATAACTGCCTACAAATAATGGTTTGCTCATGCGCAATGTCGTTCAACTTTTTTGGGCTGCAAATACTATTTTGCTCATGCGTAGATGAAACCACGCTTACTCCTCGCTCGTTCATGTGATCTCTGTCATTACTCCTGGAAGGCAGCTAACCGCTTTCCGAAGATATTATTTATTAAAAAACAAACTCAGGGATCGAATGATAAAACAATTATTGAACTCGGTTATCGCAAAATATCGCGATTTGTCAGTGTCTCGCAGATCAATTATTTGCCTCAGCCTTCGGCTTCGGCAAATAATTGATCTGCTCGCCACTGACAAATCACGATATTTTGCTCAACCTCGTCCAATAGTTGCTAATTATTCAGGGACTACAACCCATTCGAGAAGAGGATTCTTTACATTCTGGCATATAGCCTTCGATTACTTGGGATCCATTTCCAAGAACAAGGAAGGAAGAAAGGCTTCTTTCCGTTTCCACTTCATTTTCTATTGCGGCGTGATATGACATTGTTCATGGCGGAAGCGAAAATGATGCTGATGACTCGTACTTGTACCCAGTCTCTCTCCCTCTCGTTGTGTTTTAAGGTAAAAGAAAGGGGCGAAGCCAAGTAACAAGACTTTTCACGCGTTAACACTTTACCAGATTTCATTCTAAACAGACAGGCACCGTTTAGCCCCTTTTACCCTGGTCCGGACAAATGTTATCTGAAAGGACGATTTTTTTATTTGTACAACCCGTTTACACCTAACCGTGCAAATTATGTTACAGATTGCAATACTGTTTGCCGTTCAAAAACTTGTACGGTTGTGAGGGTCCCTTTCGTAAACGGAACACAGATCATTGCAAGTTTTTGTCCGTTAAAAAATTTGTCTAAGTCACGTCGTCTAGAAAATAGTCTGGTTTTCAGAATTGGAGTTTGTATTAAGCAGCGGAGTACCATGGGTGAGACAATTAAGTAATCTAATTGAATCTAATCAGGAGCCCATAACCCTAATCTAATTAAGTAAGTTGGGTAATCACGTGACCGCACACCGACCGACCGACCGCCCGAGCGACCGTCCGTCCGCACTACAGGCATACCAATTTAAGGTAACTCAATTAACAGGTATGGCAACTCAAATGCAACTCTAGATTCCTCTCTCTGATTCCATACTCGGATCAGCCCTCTTACTCTTATACTTCAACGACCTTCCCCAAGTCATCAGTTCTAGCAGTCGAGTATTGATGTTTGCTGACGACACAAAAATATTCGGGGAGATAAAGACTTCGGGGATGCCTCTTCGCTCCAGAAAGACCTTGGGAAGCTTGCAACTTGGTCTCAATCATCCACTTATGTCCAGGTTTGCATGCAGCAGCAAAAATTGCGATTTTTCGTCTGTTGCGAAAAATCGTTGGTCTGACGATTTTTTGCGGTGCTCGCGATTTTTCGCTGTTCGTTGTCATTTTAATAATCACAAAAACAGAGCGAGCTGCGCAAAACCCGAAGCAGCTCTTTAAATAAAGGCTTCAAATCTAAAGGTTCTAGTTCTTTTCGTGAAACTTCTAGGAGTTTTTTAACAAGGGGTAGTTTCTCCCTTAAGTGGATTCGCTCGACGTTGCTTCGCCTGGACTTGTTAAAGACAAACAACACTCTACAACACCGCTTATTAAAGATGCCTTTTCCCTTGGATACTTTTGCCGCTATTAGTAAAATAGGTCGACCGTTCTGAACCATATTAGAAATCGAGACGATTGCTATGTTCATCCTCAATATATATGTTAATAATCACTAAATCAGAACGACAATTCCCCGTCGGGCAAATCCACGTGAATTTACATCTGGTCTTTACCCCAACACAACACCATGCTCGAGTCTTAACTGCTTATAAAATCCAACAGCAGCACTATACATGTCATATACCTCGTTCTTTAAGCACCAACCCCAGCTATGCCTTTTCAATTGCAATCAGCCATTCTTGTTTTTGCAGAATTCTGCGAATTCGCCCCGTCCCCTCAGAATAACAACATATCTACACGTACTCCATACATGTCTTATTAATACCTCGTTTTTTACGCAACGACCTCGCGCGGAACCCAACGCAGGTCTTTAAATATTTTAAGGCTTCTTATCTAAAGGTTCTATAGGTATATTCGTGAGATTCCTAGGAGTCTTTTAACAAGGGATCAAGCATCATTAATTATTTGTCCACTGGTCAAAGTGATTTATTCATATTACATGTTAAATACAGAAGGTCATCAATACCCATACAAAACGAAACGCAGCTGTTCTGGAACAACTATTTTTCCCTGATGTGAGCCAGTTAGTTACGTACTCGATCAGTCTGTTTTCTAACTTTCTATTTCTGAGCTCACACAGATTTATAATATAAAATAAGAACCTAAACAAATGTTACCTTTAAAAGGCTATCAATACATGACTATGTGTAATTTTGTTCAAATATAAGACTTTTTTTCTCATTCTTACTGTTACAATAATCAAGTCTTGAAATACATTTAGCCTTTTCGGAAGTGAATGCAATAACGTTTGCTAGGTTTTTTTAGACCGCCATTGAAACCTTCCAAAATATCCCAAACACATTTACATTCCCATGTGACACATTGTATAGTTTTCTTTTCACTACAATGCCTAACAAGCAGTCACTTTTCTTTGTGTATTTTAACTTAGTTTTACAGTTGCTCTGAATCCGTGATTTTGAATTTCCTACCATGATTATAATTTGATTGCACTTTCTCCTCTCCGAAACGTATTTCCTTTAATAGTGGTTTTATCTTGGAAAACAAATTGGCCACAATACATTAAAAATGAAAATTTTCCTATTCAGCAGTTACAAGATAAGTTATGGTGTTTTTAACTTTTATTTGCCTAGGTGCAAAGCATTTGCACGTGATGTGCGATGGCTGCCAGAAGGATCCAATAGCTGGAATGCGCTGGCACTGTCTGACATGTCCAAACTTTGATCTCTGCACCACGTGTTATATGACAGATAAGCACGACCTTGAACATCGCTTCGAGCGCATCGACAAGAGTCGTGGGAAGCGGTAAGCATTCATCCACTAGCTCCAACTCACCAGCCCCAGCTCCGACATTCTCTTCTTCCAACAGACATCCCAACGAGATTACCAACAAATCCCACATCCCTATTGGTGGTTGGAAAATCATATATATTTACCCATGCTGAAGCTCTTTTTACCATTAGTCTTAACTCTTTGGTTTCCAAGGAATGTAGTCGTTCGTGGAAAATGTTGTCCCCAACAGAATCGCAGATCCGCACGAGGTTAATGGCCTGATACTGTACGCCGGACGTTGGCATACTTAACTGGCCATTAACGTTGAGAGACTGGGCCATGAAGTGACTGCGAGACAGTAACTATTCCATTCAAATTGCACGAAAATTGCATTCAAGAGCAAACGCAACTAAAACAAATTTTGAAAAGTACAAAATCTTGAAAAAAAATCCATAATATTATTTATATACTTTTTTCCTTCGTTCCGAACAACTAGCAGTAACATCATATCTCATCTGGCGCCTTAGGCAAAAACGATTCTGGCAGTGCATGAACATATTAACGACTTGATAAATTAACGTTTGTTGTTTTTGGTTGATTTATACTGCTTGTAAATAATGCGACAGGGTGAACGTTGGATCACGACAAGGGTCAGATAAACAGGAAGCTCGTGGGATGTTTAAGGGAGCTAAAGTAGTGAGGGGAGCCGACTGGGAGTGGAAGAATCAAGATGGAGGTGCCAGGTTGGAGGGCGAGGTCACTGAAGTTGGCAGCTGGAACAATGACGAGTCCGCGAAAAATGCTGTGCGAGTTAAGTGGAAGGAAGGGCAAAGAAGCAATATTTACAGACTTGGAAAAGATGGAAAAGTACTTCTTATATTCTTCCTGCTTAATTTAATGGTTTTTGACTGCAGGGCGAGCGTTTTGTGAATAATTTAATGACTGACAAATGTTTGGTTGAAGGTCGATCTTAAGTGTACCATGGCGGTTAGCGGTGGAAGCTATTACGAAGATCATCTACCAGTGCTTAAAGTAGAGTTGAAAAAGTCACAAAGTGGTCTTACAACTGGCGATAAAGTCATCATACAGGTGTCTGAACAGGAACTTCAGGAGTTATGTGGCGGTCACGGTGGTTGGAATGCGGATATGAAAATGGTTCGTAACTCATATCTGACCCTTTTCGTTCAACATCTTAGCAGGTTGTGATATATACTAAATCCAACAATTAAGACAGAACACATCAGGAAATTTCAATTTTCAGTGGACAAAAACCTTGTACCAGAATAATTTAACATTTTCTTACGGCTAAGGTCGTATGCGACTTGGACCCATTTAGCTTTCAGTTTAAGTTAATAAATTGGTAAGCAACAAGGTCAGCAAAGATAGATCCATCCAGCGATACCTCGTTTTGGATATTCTGACCAATCCTGACAGCGTTACACTCACAAAAAAAAAATACACAGCCAATTTCGCTGCTCATTTTACATACTACTCTTTGAAAATTAAATTTGTCCCTTTCTCTAAAAAGTTAGCCATACACAATTCCATGCCAAAGAAAGAGATAAAGTGGACAACAAAACCACCAATAAAGAAGGAAAGGAAGGGAAAAAAGAGAGCGAGAGAGAAATTTGGCTTTTGCGCATGCGTGAAAAACAATAAACTGTTTATTTTTCTCTCGCAAAACTCGTTTTTAGCCATTTTTATGCTAATTAGCCGAAAACCAGTCAAAAGAAGAGGAGTTGGTGAAAACTAAGGTTTTTTCGCCACTCGCCGGCCGGGGCTATAGAAAGAAATAGTTATCTGTAATAACACCAAAGACTATTTCAGTCACATAAGAGCCCGAGAAAAAACAAATTTCACAAGAATTGTGAAAACACGCCAGGTAAAATTCTAAAAATTTTATGTGTAAGTTGTCATTTTGTGAAATTTGACATTTATTTTCTCTGGCTCCCATAAGAAATTTTCTTTGGAGTTATTACAGTTAACTAAATTACATCTTAAGCCCTTGAAATATGTAACAAATAATTCAGTAGTCTTTAAATTATTCTGGTACAAGGTTTTTGTCCACTGAAAATTAATATTACTCAATTTCCTAATGGATTCCGTGTTAAATTTGTTGTCAACTGTTTCCCTTCTTTGTTGTGGTGTCGTTGTTTGTTGTCTGTCTCTCTTGTTTTTGCTTTTGAAAAAAACATTACGTTGACAGTATATTTTTTCTGTGCAAATAGTTGGTTCATTTACTGTCGGTAGTAACTTTGTCACGTCGATGTAATTTTCCTTGAGTAAGGTATTGGTGGTCCTAAAGAGTCCTAAATGAGATTCAGAGGTGGAACACGTAATTCAATCTCAGCATTAGAGATTAAGCATTTAGACAATAAAGCACTGTAATCTTATTAACATGCTTAACACACGTTTATCTGTACCTCTTCAAATTATAAAAGGGACCAAGAGCCGCTCCATGTAAGGAAATCCGGATTCCGGAATCAGGGAAATTATTCCTTCTGGAATACGGAATGTGGAAAACTTTGCTTGTGAAATCCGGAAAACTGCTCAGGAATTTCGGATTCCCACTAACAACTGGAATCCAGAATCCAAGTTGTACTGACAAAGACTAGAATCCAGTACCCAGAATCCGGAATCCACAGCTTGGAACTCCAGAACCCAAGACGGTATTGGATTTCCTTACATGGGAGATAATTAAGAGCTTCTTCATTAAATTAACCGCAGTCGTACTTTAACTTTTAGAAAGTATAACCAATCATCATATGCACTAACCGAGTCACCCGCCCTTAGCGTTCTCTTAGCTCATTGCACTGAATTCTCTTACAGTTTATTAGGAAAGTCGGTGTCATTCAAGATTTCACTTCGAATGGCGATGTTCTCGTAGAATATCCTGAAAAGGTGTGGCGTTTTAATCCTGCAGCATTATCAAAGGTAAAAAAGAAAAGAAAGTAGAGTGTATTGAACCTGTAATTACAATAGAATATTGCGAACATATGTTGTCTTCACAAAATAGTTCCGGGCTCTCTTAAAGCTCGTAATTATTAGCACTTTTCACTTACATCACTTTCTTAACAGATCCAGGAGTTTAAACGTGGAGATGAAGTCGTCATCAAATCTGAAAAGAACTTGGTTAAAGATCTCCAAGAAGGACACGGAGGCTGGAACGAAGCAATGATCTCAGTAAGTCTTAGTTACTTACTCAGCTTGGTGTCATTATCTTTTGGCAATATACTAATTCTGCCAACTATGAAATATGACAAGTTTATGCCAGTGTAAGATGCTTAAAACAGTGGCAGCCATGTAAAACGATGTGTCCAAAAACCCACGTTTTTAGAATTGCGTCACATGTCCTTTCGATAAAGATCCACTCTGAGGGAAAAATGAGGAATTATTGCGAGCGACAGGAGGAGTTAAGAAGTGCGGGTGACAACGATCGGAGGTCCAAAAGCTTTTGCTTCAAAGCTGTGCTTTGCGTACGTTTTCCTTATGGTAGAAGGTCCAAACGCTCGTGATCAAATTGCGTTTGGTGCATTCCATTCATTCATAGAGGAAGTCCAAACGAATGCCGGCTACATACATGCGACGCATGCGTAATAACTACATGGAGATTAGGATTGTGCGGGCAGGGATAAATTGTGCGTACATTACTGCATTTTTTGATCAAAATCGTTTCGCTGCGACTTGCCTAAGGCAAATCGCACGTCTGCTGTCTCCTTGAAATATCGGGGAATTTGCAGCTGAGACTAAAACGAAGCTCATGTCGCGCGACAACTAGGACGATAAATTCTCCCTGTACCAAGTTGCGTTAAAAATATTCAAGAGAGCTGAAGATACAGGTCAAAGATGATCTTCAAATGGCTTAAGCTGGTAGTCCAGTATAGACGACACGGTATAGCACAAGTGATTGCGGCCATTAAACTTGGTACTCATTAGTTTAACATCATCCACCTTCGAACTTCGAGCATCATAAAAAGTTGAGCAGCTGAAGAGTGCAGGAGGCCCGTACAGACAATTCGAAGGGCTTCAACGCTTGAAGCCTCCTTGCAGTCTGTGTAGATGGCAGGATTGTTATATCCGGGGTACACAATTTGATTTGTTCTCAATCTTCTGGAGCCACTCGGCCGTCAAAAAACTATAAGCACACGCTTCGAATCTTGCCAGCTATTCAGGCTACAATCTTGTACAAAACTGTTGAGAAAATTGCGTAATTGGGGAGCCTTTTTCTAAACATCGTAGCTATACTGATTCCTCCCTCTCCCCCTCCCCCTGGAAACAATGTTGTTTTGTGTTCAAAAGAAAGCCTGATTCCTCAGCGTTTGTAGGAAGCAACATTGAACTTGGGGGAAGGGGATTTATTTTCGCAAAGCCGTTTTTTTGGAAGTAGTTATGGTTCGTAGGATAGTGTACATTCTGGTAAGAACGTTCTCAAGCAGTTTTGTCCGGGATTGTAGAACGCTTGGTGTTGCTGATTGTTAATAAGTATTTCGAGTAATCCTCGGTCCCGGGTCTCCAATTACACAAAGATGTCTAATGAGTCCTTCTGCTGCTTTAGATTCTTGGTCGTACAGGTAAGGTCCTGGAGGTTGATTGCACGGGCGACCTGGTTGTTTCAGTGGAAGGTGATAAGTGGATGCTGAATCCTGCTGCAGTCACGTGTGTCACTGACCCAGAACCCGGTGAAAGGTCGCCTAGCGAAGATGGAAGCAGTGAAGATCCATTAGGTATAATCATGGATAATTTCAATGTTGTTGCGTTATTATTGCGAACTTGCATTGCTCCGACTTGTACGCCCTAGTAACGAATTCTAGCAATGGGGCTATTCTTATAAGAAAAGTGACGATCGCTGACATACAGATAGGTTAATAGACACATGCAGCGGCCACTACCATAGGGTTTTAGAGGTCAGATGATAAAGTTATATTAAGACCGAAATAAATTACTCCGATCGAATGTTCCCAACTGCCCCATCCAGCATATTTCCGCCCAGGATCTATATATCACCTGTTAAATTTCACTGCATTTAAATGAACCCATTCATAGCACTTTTACAATATTAACCACTTTTTTTAATTCTTCAGGTTTATTTCGCTTTTTTAGGGATTTAATTGGTATGCATCACGCTTTTGAGCAAAGTACAGGGCAAAGGGCCCTCAACCTTGTCAGAGCTTGTGAGTCCAACCAACTTTCCAGAGTCAGAGAAATTCTTGATAGCAATCCGGAAATGGTACTGTAACATTAATTAGCCAGTTTGGGGCTTGTGCAAGAGACTGGGCCGTGTTGTGTCGAACTGCCTTATGGAACTGTTTTTGGGGACCAATTTTGACCCAGTTTTCCGTGCAACATAGTGATAGCCAATCAGAAGAGTCCCATTGTGCAATTTGACAGAACAACGACGCACGCTCCAGCGCAGCTTTGAAATGGCCGATACAATGCATCAATAGAGTGATGCACTTGCACTGCTTAAACTGACAGAGGGGTAGCTTGATTTATTGACCAAGAGAGAATTATTGGACAGAGTGGGAAACAACCAGTCTAGTCTAGGATACCAGTCTAAGTCTAGGATCTGTGAATCTCACGAAAGTTATTTTAGATCAATCTAACGTTTAAATTTATCTGAAGCTGGTTTCAGGGGAAATCCACATACTTTTATTCAGTGTTGCCACGTGATTATGCTCTCTTTGTGTGTCAACACTATAATATCCTACATTGCTTGTTTTGAGGCAGTCGCGCGAGGTCTTGATGACGTATCTAACAATCGATTAACCCTCGGATATGTTGGAGTATTTCGAAACGATCGATTTTGCCTTCAATGGAACGCCTTTGATTGTAAATTGTAAATTGTAAATTGTAAATATCTTATTATCCACTCCCCTCAGGGCTTTTCGGGGATAATTTAGAACACCGGTTGGGGGACTTTGCCAGACTGCTTAAGGTGCAGTTTACAAGTAATCAAGGAATGACTTATGATGCCCCCATACATGAGCGTGAAAGTGAGATAGACCACTACACCGGGCACTACACGTGCCCTACTTTTTACGAAGAGTGTGTGGGTTCTTTAACGTCCCACAGATTTATTACATGTGCAAGGGCTTGTGAGACGGGGCCTACGGTTTATCGTCCTTATCCGAGAAGACTAGAAAGTCTAACCGTTTGCAGATGTTATTACAAAGGCATCACTCTCTCCTCAGTTATTTAAAGACCCTGAGTTTTGGTCCGGCCGCGCTCAGCAGACTGGTGGTTTTCCCATTGAGCTATATTTTATCCCGTTATCGCATTATCCCTTATCCCATTGAGGTATATTTTATGGGTGGTGGCGCTGCTGGAGGTCTGTGAATTCACCAAACATGGTCGTCATCTTGACCGTTATCTTGGATTTTATCAAAAATTAGAAATCAAGTAAAACAGTGAGAATAAAAGAATTTTTTGCGCTTATCATGTAAAATAACACATAAATAGCTACATTAATTTGCATCACTTTATCCATAAAAATTACTTTTATTCCTGATAGAAGTTGAAAGAACGTGCATTTTCACTCAAAAATGGCTTGACCACCTGCTACTTATGACGTCTCATCTCGTAACCATAATAACTGACCACCACTAAACTTATCTCAAAATGCGTGCGAGAGATGAACGAACAGCCACAGAAAACTTCAGGTGCTGATGTTTTATCGTCTAGGAAAAAATCAGAAAAACCTTAGGGGCGTCCCCCTTGTACTTCCGAGGGTTAAGATGTACGGACGCCCTAGGAGTCAGAATTCCGTTTAACTACAAACTATTAAAATAACTTTTAATTAGTGAAATTCACATATCCCGGCCAACGTTCTAAGATTCCCTCTCCGTCTCATTATTCTTTCTTGTAGGCTGCTGGTCGAAGGAAGACTGAAATTTAGATAATTCTCAAAGGAGGATAATATTTATGGTCAGAAATTATCCTCGGTTCTACTACTTTACAACTACAATTGACGACTCCTAATAGCGTAGACTAGTGTACGGCATTCTAACTTCTCGTACTACGAACACAAATATTTGTTGTTGTTGTTGTTGTTGTTGTTTTATTTTCGTTACTGGAATATTAGAATGCCTTTTTTATCCTAATCAGATTGACGAGGTACAAGGTCCACATTCGGCGCTTCATCTAGCATGTCACCAAGGCCACTGTGACATCATCAGGGAGTTAATGGACAGGGGAGCCAGTCGAGAAATCCTGGTAAAGATGTAGAGCTTAGAAATAGAAGGGTATTGGCAAATATGTTTCATTCGTGTAATTCTCAGTTATCATTATTTTTTTGCATACAATCTATCCAAGAAAAAAGCACTGGATTAAGCTCAAACCATTAATATTCCATATCACTTCAACCATAGTAATATATATCCAAAGAAGCACTGTATGGATGTCTTCAGAGATTTTTTTTCTCTTGTTTCGGTAATATATATTCTTTCCTTTTTTTCTTCTTTTAAATATTCAGGATTCACAGGGGTACACCGCTATTCATCACGCAACATATGGGTAAATATACTTCTAAGATTTTTCATAAAACATTACATGTTTTATTACCGTCTCCATCGAGTACTTTTTGAGCAAGAAGAGGAGAAAAAAAAACCAAGAGCGAGGATGAAGAAAGAGGGAGAAGAGAGAAAAGCAATCATTAGTTTTTTTATAAAACCCTGAAAGAATTTAAACGCTGCTTTGCAAAATTTGATGCTGATAAAATGAATTTCGAACGTTTTTAGCTGCAACTGAAAACAAAGATATTGGTTTCAAGCATTTTTAACAGTTTTTAATTTTTAACTGTACGTTTTGTTTCCGTTCTCCTTATTTTTCTTGTAATTTTTGTATGCACGACCCCGCCAGCAATGCTGATCTTCTTGCGTGCGAAAGTAAAGTTCTTATCTTATCTTTATATTGGCTACTTCGGAGCTTTTTTGGCTGAAAAAAAAAACAAAAAAAAAAAAACAAAGAGAAAGAGGACTATTTGGCCATAACGTTTTCAAAATTCCGGCTAGATATGCAATAATTTACCGTCCTTCTTTTTTATAACAAATTATCTGTTATGAATGAGTGGTAATTTTTTAAAGAAAAATAAATAACATATTATAGTTTTTCAACTTTAGGGATAAAACTGGAGAAGCATTGAAACTATTGTTAGAGAAAGGCTTTGATCCGAATGTACAGCACAGTGATAACAAAAGTACCCCACTGCATCTGGCTGTGAAAAACGACAATGATATGGCGGTGCGGATCCTGGCACAGAGCCTTGAATGTGATGTTAATCTTCAGGTACTATAACTACCCTATAATATTTTTCATAAAGGCAAAAAGATGGCTGGTTTCTTGAAAAGTATGTAATATTTATATATTTTACCATATACACCATACTACAACCCTACACAAAAGCCTCGAGTGCATTATCCCAACAATTGCTTTGAAGTTTGTCGGCACCAGGATGGCCGAGTGGTTAAGGCGTTGGACTTAAGATCCAATGGACGTGTTGTCCGCGTGGGTTCGAACCCCACTCCTGGTAATTTTGTAAACAATTTTAACTAAATAAGACTAAGCATGACTAATTTGCATTTTAAAAAGTTACGTCGAATGCATGAGAAAGGAAAAAAAAGAAGTTTTGTTTTGTTAGTTATTGTATCTGTTGCTGTCGTTTTGTTTAGTTTTTGTTTGTTTGTTTGTTTTTCCTTTGTTTCTTATCTGTTTTATTTTATTTTTATTTTCATTTGGAAAATTATAGTAAATATCGATATCGGTCTTTCGGTCTTAGGCCAATACGCCCACATTTTCTCAAGAGAGAATATAATGGGATAATGAGGGATTCTTAGGATGTTGGCCGGGATATGTCGATTCACTAAAGCTATTTTTAGAGGTCGTAATTAAACGGAAGTCTGATTCTTCGGACGTCCTCAACTTTTAATCGATTCTTAGATACGTCATTAAGTCCACGAGCCACTACCTCAAAGCAAAAAATACAGAAAACTGTAATGGCGACTTTTGAATTCTCTCTTAAAAACACTGAATGCGGACCTCTCCGGAAACCAACTTCCGATTAATTCAAGCGTTTAATGGGCTTCAAAATGGCTTTGGTGAAATTCACATATCCAAAAACCAACTTCACTCATCCCATGGGCTAGACTGGGCGTTTCCCAGTTTTTACTTTAGAGGGGACAGTAAATGAATAGATCCAGAATTAAGGGCTTGGTGGGTAGGTGGATGGATAGGTGGAAAGAATAACTGGAGTGGATGGGAAATGATGAAGGAGTGCATGGATTGGAATGAGGAAGGACTGCAGAGTACATGGTAGCAACCGAAATTACGATGACAAGTGCGGTGGGAATATTAAAAATTAGCCCGTCCCAGACTCGGGACACGCAAAAGCAAAACCAGCGGGTAATAAAAAATATCAGTTTGACAAGGGGAGAGTATGATGAGGCGAACCCTTGCATGCTTCAAGGGTGTGGCTATTTAACCTTGACGACTATCATTTATTTATTTTCATTTATTTTATTATTTTTTA
Source organism: Porites divaricata (assembly GCA_038088405.1). NCBI lineage: Eukaryota > Metazoa > Cnidaria > Anthozoa > Scleractinia > Poritidae > Porites > Porites divaricata. Next base: position 67,743,307 of record JBBMOI010000001.1, on the reverse strand, counting down.
TAGGACCAAGTTGGTGATACTCCTCTTTATGACGCCATTACTAGTGAGAAACACAACATGGTAGACATGCTGTTGAATAACCCCAGGCTTTCTATGACAGTGACTAATAAAAGAGGCTTCAATTATCTCCAGTTTGCCGTCTTAAAAGGCAATACAAGGTACGTAACAAAAATGTGACGAGTTAAATACCAATATCGAAGTGCTGAAAAGAAACATAAAAAACGGAACGACGGAGTGGTAAGCTCATTAGATATCTCAACACTGAGAAGTAGTATAACAAACATGAGTAGGAGCTTTTTTCATCTGCAATCCAAACACTGAGAAAATATGTATCATACATGAAAAGGAGAGTTTCATCCGATATCTACACATTGAGAAGCAAAGTATATCAATCACGGAGGGAAAGTTTTATATGATATTCAAACACCGGGAAGTAAAACAAGAAAGAGCTGAGTGATCCAGAGGATATACAAATCTGGAGAAGGTCCAAACAAGGAAAAACGCCCACAAACAAATTTTGCGCGTTACTGCAATGTCTCTGTTGCGAGCCATGTGGCTTCAATTGTGTCAAGTGCCATGTAAAGTTTGTCTCAGTAACTGCAAATGCCTGGAACTCAGATTAATGTAGATTTTGAAATACATACTTTTTGTTACAGAGCTGTGGAAAAGTTACTTGCAAAAGCGGGGGATATTCTGAATGTTGTCAAAAGCGATGGTTTCACAACTCTTCATATTGCTGCAATAAACGATCATCGTGAAATAGCCAAGCTTCTCTTGCTACAGGTAAATGCAGATATAAAGGAGATTGTGCCATCAGCATAAGGGCGTCTAGACTTGCTAATGGTATCAGGCGTATGCACAATTTGTAGCTTGAGTAGGCCAATGTGCATGCGTAAAGGGAAGGAGAAGGGTAAAGAAACAGGCGAACTGACCTTTTCCAACTATAAAAAGAAATGCAGAAGTTCAGGACACAGGATCGTTTGCTCTGACTCTGCAATACCCACATAGCTTAGCTTTTAGACTGATTGTACATGCGAGCCAGTGCTGTTTGTTATCTTTTGTACTTTTTGATATTGTAAATAAACTTTCAAAAAAGACCTTGTGAGTGAATGTTGCATTTTGCTCCGACATTTCCAATTTTCTTCATCAGCCAGGATGCCGTGTTGATGCTCCGACTCAGGAAAATCAGACAGCGCTTCATTTAGCAGCAAGTGAAGGTTACTCAGTCATGTGCGAAATTCTCCTGGACTATGGCGCATGCGTCAATGCAAAGGACAATGACAACGATACACCGCTGCATATCACCCTGGCAAAGGAAACACTCTTCGAAGGCAGCATCGGTCAACTGGTGAGTTGATCAGTTCGTAAATGAGGGCGCACAAGGCCTTTTTTCGCCTCGTCGAAAACACGTAAGGCAGCGCTAACACAGGAAGCAGCTTTACTTTTTATAGGTTAAGAAAGGCGCGCCAAATATATAATATAGTCTCAGACAGGTTTTCAGTCATATAAAGTATGATTATCCTTATTTTCACAGTCTGCACTTCACTTGCTATTAAGGGGAAGAAACAGTGTAAGTTATGCGGCCGTCTCACGTTGTTTGTTAAGCTATGGTGCCGATGTGCTTCAAGCGAATAAGAATGGAGAAACACCACTGGACAGATGTGAAGGGACAGAAGTCGAACAACTTATCCGTGAAATCGCAAACTCGGCAGGGTACCGTTTGTTTTACTTTGTTTTAATTCACCTTTTATGATAGTTTTGTTTTTGTTTTCATCCATTCATTCATTCTTTCCTTATTTATTTATTTATTTATTTTAGTCAATAGCAACGTTAAGCTCTTTATAGGTAATGTTAACACGAACAGCCGCGACTGATTGGAATTTTAATTAGCAGCAAACCATAATTGGGGATCTTCTTTTAAAAGCTCAGTAGAGCTTGCTAAGATCTCCGGCAAATGAAAGTACTCTTATTGAAAGAAGATATTTTTGCAAATGATGGGCGTAATAAAGGTTGTAGATTCTAAAAGTAATGCTACATTAATATACTACTTATTAACCTCGTCCTTCGGTTAATACGTCAAGGCCGAGGTAATGACCGAAAGGTCGAGGTTATTAAGTTACTTATTATATGGCCTTTGTCATTATGGACCTGAGCCTGTGATCAACTGGTCAGCCGATGACTTTAAAATTCACGTCACCACCTCAATGAGTTGAACACGTAAGCCCGGTGACACTGGTCAGCAGATACCCTTTTTGACAGCTGTCAATTGACCATACGGATATCCACTATCAAGTTAAACACCGATTGTATATGCCTCTGACATCGAGCTAGTAATGTCTGGTTTTTACAAGAAAACAGCCAATCAGAGCGCGCGTGCAATTGTAGCCATATATTAATAAAATGAATTTATATTTCAGAGACATGCTTCTTTAAATCTCATGTGGACATAGCTTCAATTACGTCATTTACTGCAAACATTTAATAAGCTTTAAAATCCCCCCCCCCCCCCACCAAAAAAAATAGTCAATGGCATTCCAGCGGCAGTTTGAATCAAGTAGCACAGTGACTATAATTTCTCAAAACTAAACTAAGAATTTTGTTCATTTTTTTATTATTATTATTTTGAACGTCATTGCTTGTACTAGAGGAATTTAAAGTAAACAAAAATTTACCAGGAGTGGGGTTCGAAGCCACGCGGACAACACGTCCATTGGGTCTTAAGTCCAACGCCTTAACCACTCGGCCATCCTGGTGCTTACATAGCGGCCGGTTACTTGTTAACTCTAACTATGTACACCATCAAGACTGATGATGGGAAAAGGAAGCATGAGAAATATTCCTTAGCGTTCGAAACTTTGCCAGGTTAAAATGATTATATGCTCTAATCATTAGGTAATGAATTTTATGCCCTTTCCAGAAATGCACAGGTTAAGAAAGTTCCAAGTTTTGGTGGCACCAAGGTTACAAACCCAGAGCAAAACGTATCTCAGGTTTCAAGTCACAGCGGCTCAGCGTCTACGGGGATGGAGACTCAAGGACAGGCACCTTCCGAAAGAGATGATCAGAATGTTGTTCAAGATAACCAATGCAGCGAAACAGGCCACCAAAGCCCAGGCAGCGCAGTGCTAAAAGATGATGAACATGACGAAGTGAATACGCAAGAAACAGATAAAGAAGAAATTATGGAAGAAGAATCACTAGAAAACAACCTCGTGGACAATACCATGGAGCAAATTCAGGTAACGAGAGTACAAAATACAAATGAATCCTTTAATCGCAATAAATCCAATTGAAGCCTGTGTGTTGCAAGTCTGCAGTCTGGGTTGGTCGCACACCGAACTGAAGCAGGTTTTGCGTGGCCTTGATTTAAAATATCTTAGATGTCTGCTGGAGACGTAGAAGTAGTTACAGTATCTTACCCAATGAAAGGTACTAATCTATAAAGACAGTCACGGATTTTGGATTTCACGCTATGAATTCCAGATACCAGGTGCTGGATTCCGCAATCCAAAGCCAAGGATTCCGGATTCCACAGGCCAAATATTTCTCAGATTCCGGAATCCGGATTCCTTGACATGGGGTAAAGTTGACTCCATTTTATATAAATGAATATCAAGATATAAAAGTGTCAGAATTGTTTCTTTTGAAATCAAAGAAAGCATCATGTTGTCTGCCATTAACATAAAAAAAAAAAAAATGAAGTCGGCGTTCCTTGGTTCAGAGCTCTTAATATAACTGTCTTCTTAAGCTTTCCCATCTTTAGTTTGCCTACTTTTAGGAGACATACGTCAGGGTGCATTTTGTTTCATTGTTTCCTTAGGAGAATATTATTCAGGGTGTTGATTATTGATTTCCATTAGTTAAAGTATTTCGAGTCAACCTCATGCAGTCTTAGGTCTTTAATTACACAACGATGTCTATAATGAGTTTTTCTGCTGCTTTAGATTCTTGGTCGTACAGGTAAGGTCCTGCAGGTTGATGGCACGGGCGACCCGGTTGTTTCAGTGGAAGGTGATCAGTGGATGCTGAATCCTGCTGCAGTCACGTGTGTCACTGACCCAGAACCCGGTGAAAGGTCGCCTAGCGAAGATGGAAGCAGTGAAGATCCATTAGGTATAATCATGGATAATTTCCATGTTGTTGCGTTATTATTGCGAACTTGCATTTCTCCGACTTGTATGACCCAGTAACGAATTCTAGGGTTGGGGCTATTCTTAAGAAAAGTGACGATCCTTGACATGCAAACAGGTTATAGACAGATGCAGCGGCCACCACCATAGGTTTTTAGAAATCAGATAATAAAGTTAAGACGCCGATCGAATGTTCCCAAGTGCCTCATCCAGCATGTTTACGCCCAGGATCTACAGATCACCTGTAAAAATTTCACTGCATTTAATTGAACTCATTCATAACAGTGGTTTACAATATAAACCACTTTTTTTTTAATTTTTCAGGTCTATTTCGCCGTTTTAGGGACTTTCTTGGTATGCATCACACTTTTGAACAAAGGGCAGGACAAAGGACCCTCGACCTTCTTAGCGCTTGCAAGTCCAACCAACTTTCCAGAGTCAGAGAAATTCTTGATAGCAATCCGGAAATGGTACTGTAAAATTAATTAGTCAGCTTGGGTTTTGCGCAAGAGACTGGGCAGGTGTAGTGTCGAACTGCCTTATGAGACTGCTTTTGTGGACGAATTTCGACCCAGTCTACCGTGCAACGTTGTAATAGCCAATCAGACGAGTCCCGTTGGCCAAAGCAGAAAACACCATCATGATAATATTCTTTAAATTCCCGTTTTTGTGGTGCTTCATGCAAACCCGACCTTTGCAACATCTTTTGTTCTCTGCATCAGCTCCTCTCGAAAATTTGCATACACTGCACATGCAGATCGTGCAAAAAAAAAAAACAAAAACAAAAAATACTTCAGAATCAAGGTTTACATGAAGCACCCCGCAACACCTCCCAAACAGCAGTATAAAGAATATTATGGTATTTTCCGCTCTGGTCAATAGTGCAATTCGACAGAACAACGACGCATGCTCAAGCGCAGCTTGAAAATAACCGATACAATGCGTTAATCGACGGACTTGCACAAAACTGACAGAGTGGTAGCTTGATTTATTGACCAAGAGAGAACAGAGAGGGAAACGTCCAGTCAAGTCTCTTGGATCTGTGAATCTCACAAAAGTCATTTTAGACCAATTTGACGTTTGAAATGGACCGGAAGTTGGTTTCCGGAGAGGTCCACATACTTTTATTCAGTGTTGCCAATAGAGAATAATGGGACATTCTGCTCTCTTCGTGTGTCGCCATAACAATATTCTTAATTTTTTTGCTTTGAGGCAATCGCCCGTGGACTTGATGACGTTTCAACAATCGATTAAAAGTTGAGGACGTCCGAGGAATTAGACTTCTGTTTAATTACGACCTCTAAAAATAACTTTTAGTGAAATTCACATATCCGGGGCAACGTCCTAAGATTCCTTCTCCGTCTCACTATTCTCTCAAAGGAAGGTAATGTTTATAGACAAAAATCATCTTTGGTGCTTTAGTACTTAACAACAATAATTAACGACTTCAAATCGCATAGACTAGTGTACGGCATTCTAACTTCTCGTAATAAGAACACAAATATATATATATATATATTTTTTTTTTTTTGGCTGTAGTTGTTAATTCCTTTTCGTGACTGAAATATTAGAATGCCTTTTTTTGTTCTACTCAGATTGACGAGGTACAAGGTGCACATTCAGCGCTTCATCTAGCATGTCACGAAGGCCACTGTGACATCATCAGAGAGTTAATGGACAGGGGAGCTAGTCGAGAAATCCTGGTAAAGACAAGGATATGTAGAGCTTAGCTTAAAAATGTTTGCTTAATAATATATACTTTTCCTTTCTTTCTTTCAAATATGCAGGATTCACAGGGATACACCGCTATTCATCACGCAACATATGGGTAAATTTACTTCGTAGATTTTCCATAACCTTTTATTACCCTGTCCAACGAGTACTTTTTTCGCCCGATAAGCTCAAAAATCACACTAACGAAGGAAAAAAAGGGAAGAAAACAAGAGCGAAAACGAGGATGAAGAAATGGGGAGAAGAGAGAAAAGCAATGATTAGTTGTTAGTTTTCATATTGGCTACGTGGAGATTTTTTGGCCGAGAAAAACAAAGAGAAAGAGGACTATTTGACGGTAAAAAAATTAAATACTGGCTAGTTATGCAATTATTTACCGTCCTTCTTTTTATAATAAATAATCTCTTTTGAATGAATGGTAATGTTTTTAAAGAAAAGCAAATAACATAGTATTTCAACTTTAGGGATAAATCTGGAGAAGCATTGAAACTATTGTTAGAGAAAGGCTTTGATCCGAATGTACAGCACAGTGATAACAACAGTACCCCACTGCATCTGGCTGTGAAAAACGACAATGATATGGCGGTGCGGATCCTGGCAAAGAGCCTTGAGTGTGACGTTAATCTTCAGGTACTATAACTACCACATAATATTTTATATGAGGGCAAAAAAGATATACGATTGTCTGGTTTTTGAAAAGTATGTAATATTTATACTTAACCATACACTATACTACGACGCCACATAAATTAAAAGCCTCGAGTGCATTATCCCAACAATTGCTTTAGAGTTTGTCGGCACCAGGATGGCCGAGTGGTTAAGGCGTTGGACTTAAGATCCAATGGACGTGTTGTCCGCGTAGGTTCGAACCCCTCTCCTGGTACTTTTGTAAACGTAAATATAAAACTAAGCATGACTGATTTACATTTAGGAAGGTACGTCGAAGAAGAAAAGAGAGTTTAATTTGTTTTGTTAGTTATTGTTTCTTTTGCAGTTGTTTAGTTTTTGTTTGTTTCTTTTGTTTGTTTTTTCTTTTGTGTCTTATTTGTTTTATTTTATTTTTATTTTCATTTGGACGATTATACCAAACGTAACATCGATATCGGCCTTTTGGTCTTAGGTCAAAACCACATTTTCTCAAGAGAGGATAATGGAATAATGAGGGATTCTTAGGAAGTTTGCCGGGATATGTGATTTCACTAAAGGTTTTTTTAGAGGTCGTAATTAAAGGGAAGTCTGAACGTCCTCAACTTTAATTGATTGTTAGATACGTCATCAAGTCCATGCGCGACTGCCTCAAAGCAAATAATGGAGAAAATTGTAATGGCGACTGTTGAATTTTCTCTTAAAAACATCATCATCATCATCAATCTTTATTTATACACGAAATCGTGTCATTTTACATGGTCTTCCTATAAATCGTGTTTAAAATTAGACTAAAATACTCTAAGGAACTACTTGACTATAAAGTTGATTAACTATTAAGTTAGTTGAATGCGGACCTCTCCGGAAACCAACTTCTGATTTAATTCAAGCGTTTAATTGGTTTGAAAAAAGCTTTCGTGAAATTCACATATTCAGAAACTATCTTCACACATCCCAAGGGCTAAACTGGGCGTTTCCCAGTTTTTACTTAGAGGGCACAGTGAATGAATAGATCCAGAATTAAGGGCTTGGTGGATAGGTGGATGGATAGGTGAACAGAATAACTGGAATGGATGGGAAATGATGAAAGAGTGAATGGATGGGAATATTGAAGGGGTGCAGAGTACTTGGTAGCAACTGAGATGACGATAACCAGTGCGGTGGGAATATTAAAACTTAGTCCGTCCCAGGCTCGGGACGAGCTAGAAGCAAAAAGAGTGCTTAAAAAAAATAGTTTGACCAGGGAAATGTATGATAAGGCGAACCCTTGCATTCTTTAAGGGTGTAGCTATTTAACCTCTGCTACTGCTAATTTATTTATCTGTACTTTTTGATTTATTTTCATTTATTTTATTTTAAAGGACCAAGCGGGTGACACTCCTCTTTATCACGCCATTGCTAGTGAAAAACACAACATGGTAGACATGCTGTTGAATAACCCCAGGCTTTCTGTGACAGTGACTAATAAAAGAGGCTTCAATTATCTCCAGTTTGCCGTCTTGAAAGGCAATACAAGGTACGTAGTAAAAAATATAACGAAGTAAATTCCAAATTCAAAAATTGCATTTCATCGGATATCGAAATGCTGAAAAGAAACATATTAAAAGCCGGAAGGCCGGAATGCTGAATTCATTAGATTTCTCAACACTAATACTAACACTAACACGATTAGGAGTTTTTTTTTTTTTTTTTTTTTTTCACCTACAATCCAAACACTGAGAAAGTATGTATCATATGAAAAGGAGTGTGTCATCTGATATTTACGCACTGAGAAGCAAGTACATCAATCACGGAGGGAATATTTTATGTGATATTCGAAGACCGGGAAGTAAAGCGAGAAAGAATGATCTAGCTGATATCCAAATCTGGAGAAGGTCCAAACTTTAGGGAAAACGCCCACAAACAAGTTGCGCGCGTTACTACTCTGTCTCTGTAGCAAGCCATGCGGCTTCAATTGTGTCAAGTGCCATGTAAAGTTTGCTCCAGTAACTGCGATGCAGGGAAGCAGATTAATGTAGATTTTTGAATACATCCTTTTTGTTACAGAGCTGTGGAAAAGTTACTTGCAAAAGCGGGCGATATTCTGAATGTTGCCAAAAGCGATGGTTTCACAACTCTTCATATTGCTGCAATAAACGATCATCGTGAAATAGCCAAGCTTCTCTTGCTACAGGTAAATATAAATTGAAAAGAGGATTGTTCCATCAGCATAAGGGCGTCTCGACTAGTTGTATCAGGTGTACGTGCAATTTACTGGGTTTCCCTTGGCCCAACATTTCAACTCCACTGGCCACAGTATTTCTGATATCCAGGTGTGTGGTGTGGCATTATGCAGTGGTTCTAACATTCAACGAAAGCAACGTGAGATAAGGTTTATTTTCAACCAGGCACCGTTCAGCCGAAAGGACTGAATATCAATTTCAGTTTCATTTGAATTGGGACGTTTTATACATCCTTCGCGCGCTATTACACGCGCACCGGCTTCGATCATTTTTTTGATGTCTATGATATTGCGTAGTCTGACTGTACAACGAATTTTCTCACACGGAAGAAGGGTCATAAACCCCGAAACGTCTGTGTTTTTTGAAAACATTTGATACATTTTATATTTTTTTACTGAGTATCAACTTATCAGCTGCTGCGCAATTTGTAGCTTGCGTAGGCCAATGCGCATGCGTAAAGGGAAGGAGAAGGGTAAAGAAACAGGCGAACTGACCTTTTCCAACTATAAAAAGAAATGCAGAAGTTCAGGACACAGGATCGTTTGCTCTGACTCTGCAATACCCACATAGCTTAGCTTTTAGACTGATTGTACATGCGAGCCAGTGCTGTTTGTTATCTTTTGTACTTTTTGATATTGTAAATAAACTTTCAAAAAAGACCTTGTGAGTGAATGTTGCATTTTGCTCCGACATTTCCAATTTTCTTCATCAGCCAGGATGCCGTGTTGATGCTCCGACTCAGGAAAATCAGACAGCGCTTCATTTAGCAGCAAGTGAAGGTTACTCAGTCATGTGCGAAATTCTCCTGGACTATGGCGCATGCGTCAATGCAAAGGACAATGACAACGATACACCGCTGCATATCACCCTGGCAAAGGAAACACTCTTCGAAGGCAGCATCGGTCAAATGGTGAGTTGATCAGTTCGTAAATGAGGGCGCACAAGGCCTTTTTTCAACTTGTCGAAAACACCTAAGGCAGCGCTAACACAGGAAGCAGCTTTACTTTTTATAAGTTAAGAAAGGCGCGCCAAATATATAATATAGTCTCAGACAGGTTTTCAGTCATATAAAATATGATTATCCTTATTTTCACAGTCTGCACTTCGCTTGCTATTAAGGGGAAGAGACAGTGTAAGTTATGCGGCCGTCTCACGTTGTTTATTAAGCTATGGCGCTGATGTGCTTCAAGCGAATAAGAATGGAGAAACACCACTGGACAGATGTGAAGGGACAGAAGTCGAACAACTTATCCGTGAAATCGCAAACTCCGCAGGGTACCGTTTGTTTTATTTTGTTTTAATTCACCTTTTATGATAGATTGTTTTTGTATTCATCCATTCATTCATTCATTCATTCTTTACTTATTTTTTTATTTATTTTATTCAATAACAACGTCAAGCTCTTCATAGGTAATGTTAACACGAACAGCTGCGACTAATTGGAATTTTAATTAGCAGCAAACCATAATTGGGGATCTTCTTTTAAAAGCTCAGTAGAGCTTGCTAAGATCTCCGGCAAATGAAAGTACTCTTATTAAAATAAGATATTGTTGCAAATGATGGGCGTAATAAAGGTTGTAGATTCTAAAAATAATACTACATAAATATACTACTTATTAACCTCGTCCTTTCGGTTAATACATCAAGGCCGAGGTACTAACCGAACGGTCAAGGTTATTTGAAATAACTTAAAATAACGGATAACTTTAAAATTCACGTCACCACCTCAATGAGTTGTACACATAAGCCCGGTGACACTGGTCAGAGGATACCCCTTTGGACAGCTGTCAATTGACCATAATGATATCCACTATCAAGTTAAACACAGATTGTATATGCCTCGGACACCGAGCTAGTAATGCCTGGTTATTGTAAGAAAACAGCCAATCAGAGCGCGCCTACAATTGAAGCCATATAATAAAATGAATTTATATTTTAAAGACATGCTTCTTTAAATCTCATGTGGACATAACTTCAATTACGTCATTTACTGCAAACATTTTCTAAGCTTAAAATCCCCCCCTCCCCCCAAAAAAAAAAAAATCAGTGGCATTCCAGCGACAGTTTGAAACAAGTACCACTATAATTTCTCAAACTAAACTAAGAACTTTGTTTAATATATTTTTTTTATTCTGAACGTCATTGCTTGTAGTAGAGGAATTTAAAGTAAACAAAAATTTACCAGGAGTGGGGTTCGAACCCACGCGGACAACACGTCCATTGGATCTTAAGTCCAACGCCTTAACCACTCGGCCATCCTGGTGCTTACGTAGAGGATCGCCACTTGTTAACTCTATGTACACGGTCAAGACTGATAATGAAAACGAAGCATGAGAAATATTCCTTAGCGTCCGAAACTTTGCGAAATGAATAGGTAATGAATTTTATGCCCTTTGCAGAACTACACAAGTTAAAAAAGTTGCAAGTTTTGGTGGCACCAAGGTGACAAACCCAGAGCAAAACGTATCTCAGGTTTCAAGTGATAGTGGCTCAGCGCCTACGGGGATGGAGACTCAAGGACAGACACCTTCCGAAAGAGATGACAAGAATGTTGTTCAAGATGACCACTGCAGCGAAACAGGCCACCAAAGCTCAGACAGCCCAATGCTTCAAGATGATGAAGATGACGAAATGAATACTCAAGAAACAGAGAAAGAAGAAATTATGGAAGAAGAATATCTAGAAAACAACCTCGTGGACAATACCATGGAGCAAATTCAGGTAACGAGAGTACAAAATACAAATGAATCCTTCAATCGCCGTAAATCCAATTGAAACCGGTGTGCGACAAATATGATACCAGTCTGCACGTCTGCAGTCTGCGTTTTAGTGACGCACACCGAACTGAAGCAGGTTTTGCGTGGCCTTGATTTAAAATATCTTTAATCTTCAGATGTCGTCTGCTGGAGACGCAGAAGTAGTTACAGTATCTTACCCCCATAAAAGGCAATCTAAGACAGTCATGGTTTCTGGATTTCAAGCTATGAATTCCAGATATGAGTACTGGATTCCGGAATCCAAAGCCAAGGATTCCGGATTCCACAGGGCAAATATTTCACAGATTCCGGAATCCGGATTCCTTTACATGGGGTGAAGTTGACTCCATTTTATATAAATGAATATCAAGATTCTTTAAAAGTGTCAGAATTGTTTCTTTTTGAAATCAAAGAAAGCATCATGTTGTCTGCCATTAACATTAAAACAAATGAAATCGGCGTTCCTTGGTTCGGAGCTCTTAATGTGACTGTCTTCTGAAGCTATCCCATCTTGAGTTTGCCTACTGTTAGGAGACAATTCAAACGTCAGGGTGCATTTTGTTTCATTGTTTCCGTAGGAGAATATTGTCCTGGAAGTCACAAATCAAGTTCCAGAAGAATCTTTCGCCGCCGAATTCTCAAACAGCAGCTCTGATGTAGCCAATCAGGTGAAGGAGATGAATAATGGACAATTAGTGAATGATAGCGGTGCGGATCAGGAATTTGGAGACGAAGAACAAGAGCCTAGCCAAACAAACAGACAGAGAGAATCACAGACAAATCTAGAAAACAGGGAAAACGAGGTACAAAAAGAAATAGAAGGCAAAGAAGAGAGACCAAAATGCTACATCTGTGAGGAGAATGAAGCTGACGTGGCGTTTAAACCCTGTGGCCACACTGTTGTATGCACAGGTAACTAGAAAAAAACTCTCGAAACATTTCGTGAATCTTGGGGATTAGGGCCTCCCATGCAAGGTAAGCCTTGTTTGGCCGGATTATGAACTGGATGGTTGATGTTCGTCGTACCATGGCAACCGTTATTAATTTATTTACCTCATTTGATGATGTCGGTAATGCTGACATCTTTTTGTTGATGATGACGATCGATCGTTGCCATTGGAATTAATACATGTGCTAAGGGCAGATAACACAGGGTTGGATCCAGGACTTTTCTTGGGGAGGGGGGGAGGGGTTGCACCACTAAGGGATGACGAAACTGACTGTTTTAAAAGCGAATACGAAGAAGGCTTTTTGACTAGGCAATAACATAATGTGAACTGCTGAGAATACATATCAAAATAATGATGCAGCAGATTTTGTATAACTGTGTTAGCGTTTACACAGTGTTAATTAGAAAGCCGCAGGTCATCTCAGAGGGGTGAGGGGTGCGCATACCCTGCACCCTCACCCTACATCCGCCCCTGTAACAGTTCCTTCTGCAGGTTGTTTTAACATTGGATGACTAAATTGATTTTTGTCTACTAGAATGTGCATCTCGACTGAAGCGATGCTTGGATTGCCGCGCAAAAATAACAGGGAAAGCAACAAGAGGTATACATGGTTCAATTCATTATACTATAATTATTTTCTTAGCAGAGCCATTTTTGGACCAGTATACTATATGCCAGCGCTTCACACCATTTAAGTAATCTGGATTCCGGAATCCCGGAAATTTATGATCCTGGAATTCGAAACCCTTGGTTTTGGAATCTGGAATCCCACTAACACTTAGAATCTGGAATCTAAGTCCCATTGACAAACAATCCGGATTCCGGAATCTAGAACCTGGAATCCAGAATCCACAACGTGAAATCCAGTATCTAAGACTGGTTTGGAGTACTTTACAAAGAGTGAAGCGCTATTGCCGTTTGATTTCAATCAGCTGATCTCTAGCTTGAGTTTTAATTTCGAGCGGAGCGAGGCACGAAGCGCCTAAAGAAAGCAAGGTTTATAATCTCATCGCGAGCGAAGCGCGTGCACTGCGCATGACCGTGACCGCGTCCACCGCGCGTGACTCCCACGAGGATTGCAAGGCAGGCGTGATCGTCTCTTTGTTATAAATCTATTGAGTTTGGTTGGTGTCCGCCTTGTTGGTTTCCATGCAATCGATAGGGTTGGGATTTTAAGGCCCGTTTTAGGAGTCGACAAGTGCTTTTTGCAATGAATTTCGAAGGCAAAAGTTCTTTTAGAGATAATGAAAGCGATTTTAGTCATACAGTATCGGCTTTGTTGGGCATCTATTCTTTAAATACAATGAAATGCGTTAAGTTCTTTTACCGTAAAAACAGCTTATTTTGCTGGATAGTTCCTGGTTATAATAGTGGCATTCTCCTCTCCTCACGACTGAACTGGTCTCGCTAGCCACATCTGGCAAATTAATGCCAGTAAGCGCCCTTATTCAAGAATGGTTTGGACCTGATCAATTGTAAAATGTTCCTCCGAATAGAAGGAAAACGTCTTGCCGTTATAGACCTCTTTTACAATGCGACCTATTGATATATTATTTTTAAATATATGATAATTAGTCTTTCTGACCTCGTTTGAAAGTAAGAATCAGGGCCACCCAACGACTGTTTTCTGTAAATATCTGTTCGGAGAAGCAAATTTTGCCTAGAATTTTCTATTACTTGAGGACAGCTAAAAATTTCTAGGTGATCGTTCACCATTCATGCACAAATTTCGAAGTTTATCTTATAGATTCCCCACGATTTTCTGAAGTTTAATTTTTCACATTTCACACCCCAAGCTACGCTATTTTTCGGAGGAAAAAGGAAACCTTAAATTTTCGGGTTCAAAAATGTGGTTGAGAGAGGAATAAAAAAAAAAAAACTTTCGTAATCCGGTAAATTACATCTAACATTTTCGGGGAAATATTACTGAAGCCCTTGCAATTTCAAAAAGACTTCAGTTCCCCTAGGGTGACGGAACAGATACAAATTTTATAGCGCCACTTGGAATGTACTTGTTTATGTCTAAAAGTACTCTGGATAACCTAAAAAGTGTTTTCAATGCATTGGAAGGAAACCGTCGTTGGGTGCCCCTGAAGAATTCTTTTATATTTTGCACGTGCTAACGAGTTCAAAAAGGCTAATTATCATAAATATTAAATAATATATTAATAGGCCACTATTATGAAAGAGGTCTATATTTTAAGTTGTCCGTCATCCATTTCTCCATTAACTGCTTCGGCATCGGTAACAAGCAAAAAATTAATGATTTATTTTTATTTTTATTGATATTAGATGGTACACCAATAATCGGAATCAACGATAAATCACTTACAGCAAAATACCAGTTGCTGGAAAGAAAGATGCGGAAATTGGAGGAGGCTTTTGTGTGCTGCATTTGCGTCGAGAGAAAAAAGAATGTTATTTTCCTTTGCGGACACGGGACGTGTCGTAGCTGTGCGGAGCAGCTTAAAACTTGCCCCATTTGTCAAAAGCCAATTGAAAAGAAAATATCAACGTACTAATTAACTGTACTCAGTTCAAGTATTTATCACCCACTTTATAATTTAATCCCATCAAGTAGCCGGATCGGGGATTAAAAAATAAAATTCGTTTTTTGCCCTCACAAACCTTCTCTTGGTCCTGTTTTATGAAATACTGTAGCTGGAATTTTCCATAGGTCATCAAGACCGACGAAAAAACACAAGAATCTAAAAATTCATTTGGTGCGGCAGTCCTTTGTTTGTGATTGAAGTGCGAGGAGTTGTCATGAATAAGCTAGTTTTCAAAGACATTTTAAAGCTTTTTACCTGTCTTGTAGCATTTTCTGTAAGTTTTTCCTTTTTTCCTTTCCTTTTTTTTTTGTGCAATAGATAGGAGTATTCTTTACGTCACGTTGCCATGGTAGCAGAAGTTCTGGATGACAACCGAAAATTCACCAAAAAGTGAATTCGTACTTTTTCAAACTTCATTGTTGGTATTCAATTTCACTTGATTTGCCAAATGTTGGCAAACTTTTTTGGGGTTGAATCCGAAAAGACTGTATCTAAGTTAAGAAAAAAAAAAGAAAATTTGTGTTGTGTTCATCAAGCGGGCGCGTGAGAGAAGATTCATGTCGCAGTCGTGCAACGGCGGCTACGCACTGAAACAAGCGTGATGCCAGTGCAAAACTGTTGTTTTGCTAATATAAACCTATTCATTTTTTTTTTTTTTTGCCGTTCTCGTTGCCGTCGCCGTCGCCGTCGTTGTTGCTTAAGTTCCCTATTGTTGTGATCCAGAAATTTTGTTACCTTGGTAACGTTACGTCACACTCCTTTTTCCCCTTAAATGGCTGGTAGTTTTGCTAGGTTTGTTTTCAAACATCTGCTCGATATTCTGAGATTTAGAAAATTAACCTTAGAGAATTAGTCGGAAATAAACATCTTCTATGTAATGTTTAGTGCTAAGAGACTTTAAGGTGTCATATGTTATTCGATTTTGAGCTTATTCTCACATAAAGTAGTAGATGTACTTCAGTTTAGCACCGAAAAGGCTTCAAGGTCTCGTTTGCCTTCCTAATAAAGATTCAGTAATAACTCTTACCAACCTGCGATTTCTCCATAGCTGAATTAAAGGGTTTATAGAGGAGATAAGAAGTGTGATTGTCATTGACCAGGGAAATACGACATTAGCGTACAAACCAGACGGCTGTGTAACGCTTAGAATAGCTGTTGGTATAAACAGTAGTGAAAAAATTGCCAAGGTGATTCTCGTGTCCGTCAGAACTTTCTTCTCCCTCATCACTAATCGTTGAACCTCCAGTGAATTGATGTCGCCTATCACAGAATGATTGTAACGGAAGACGATCAAGATGGTTTTGGCTTGGTATGTTGCTAGGGAGCCTAGCAAGAACGCTGCAATGGAACCTCTGATTGCCAGCTGAGTCCGTTCTGTGAACACGCCTGACTCAATAAGCACAACTATTATGCCCCAGGTAACCCAACAGCCACAGGTTAACCAGGTGGTCACTAGGAAAAACAAACATGACAAAATTGATATATCTCTCTATAATTTGCTTTGCTTTTGTTTTATTAGTCATATGTTACCTTGTTTAATGTTATTATTTAGACCAATTATTCCTGTGTAGTAGATATTCTACTTAAAACTAGTGCCCCAACATTGCATATTTGTTTGTTTGAAGAACTCTCTCCCCGCCGTATAAAGGTAAAACTATGAATATCATTTAAAAGCAGGATTGTGAACATGTTCTAAACAGAGATGGACGCGCTAGATGTACTAGACGTTTTTAGCTTGTAAGTTTTGTTTCCCCGTTAAGGGCCACGTGATGGTACGTCAGAAAACGGTCGTTTTTTATTCAATATACAGGGTAAAAAGGTGTATTGTCAACTACTTGTTTGTTACGTAGCCTGCGTAGCATACGCAATTTAACCCGGGTTAGTGACGTCTGCGCAGCAGCGCGGATATCCTTGTTCTGGGCCCCTAACAGATTCATCAAATTACCGGAAATGTGTTTCGAATTTTGCTTCAACCTGATTGGCAAATTGACAATATTTTTTTATCAGGTCATGTCTACATTTTTATTTTTGCTGATCAGGTCTTTACAGACCCTAAGTTCTTCGGCATATTCGTTTGCGGTCCATTGCAGTCCCTTGTGGTTAATATTTGTTGTTTTTATTCACTTTTATCAACCTAGCTCGTCAAGACTCAACAACACGAATTCGTGATGAACGTATGTTCACTACGCGTCTACTGAATATATAGTCGACTAACTCGTGCGCAAGTGGAAAATCTCATAAAAGTAATGATGATTGATAATGATAACAATGATGATTTCGAAACGACGACGACGATGATGATGATGATGACTATAATGATGATGATAAAGTGTGGTCACGTGGTTGAATCGTGGTTAGAACCCTGTCGAAGGTAAGTTTGAAAAGGCACTGATTACAATAAATGATATGAATGCATAGGACCGCAAACGAATATGCCTAGGAAAGTAGGATCTCAAAGAAGACCTGATCAGCAAAAATATACAAAGTAGACATATTGAATTCTGCAAAGCTGATCGTAATACGTATCTCCGGATAGGAGGGCAACTGAGTCCAAGTGGCACGTTGATATCTCGCAAGGAAAATATAGAATGGCGAAACCATGAAATGTACAGCAACTTGACCCACGGCCATCCTATATATATATATTCTTTACGAGACATCAACGCGACACTTGGACTCTTGCCGACCAGGAGACACGTGATATGGCGTGATTCTGGGGGTGTTGGAGTTCAATGTCAGGGCTTAAATCAGAGTGAGAATATTATTTTTTAGCAGAGCTTCTCTGTTTGTTACGCCGCCCTGACAAAATACAATAATGTCGACGGCTACCCCCCCCCCCCCCCCCCTTCCCCTCTGTTTTTGGTGTTCTTTCGGTGTCATGTCGATGTCTTGCAAATTAATTTTCACGTAGTACGATCAGCTCTTTGCAGGATTCAACATGTCTACTGATTACGATGCTCACCTTTCATTTTTCTTGGCGTTCTGTAACGTACAGGGTGACAAAGAGCATTGTAGCGATCCCGAGCAATGCAAACCAAGTGAAGAAAAGAACAACCAACACAAAATACAATCGCTGACTCAGTCACTCTTGCCTTACGATTTAGCGAGCAGCAGGTCACGTGTTCACGGTAAATAGCTAGTCGAAGGTCAATGTATAAAGGCCTGGGTACCAAGGCAGCAATCAAGTCAACCAGAGTGACGCTGAAGATCAGAATGTGACATTGCGTCTTAACCAAGTCTTTTTTCTTCATTACAATCGCAATGAGCAGATTTATTAATATGGCAAATGCTGCGCTGATGGCGTTTATTGTGCACAAAACGACATCATTGGTTTTGTAAAGAGCTTCAGTCTCCCACAGTATGAAAGAGGACAGCTGCTTACATTGTGCATTGTATTCGGCCATCTTTTAGCTACAGCTTATTTCAACGTCGTCTGTTGCAAGAGAAAAGTGAAATGAAATAAGAAATAGGCTTTAGGGAAGGTTTGGTTTGAAAATGCTCCGCAAATGCCAAAGTAATTCATGTTTCGATTCGCAGCATTATTTCCATTTATTTAATCTCCTCCACCATATCTACGGTGTGGAACACTCATTGGAGCGGGGCTCCAATTTAATTTTATCCCTACAGATAACCCACCCAGCCCAGACTAATAGGAGAGGTTGGCCACACCACCGGGGTCCACGTCCCTTAATTGCTCTTTTCGAACAGTGGTGTGGGTTCTTTTACGTCCCACAAGCACCAGAAATGGTGAAATGGGACCTACGGTTTTTCGTCCTTATTTGGAAAAACCAGTCCCCTTGTTTTCAAAAACTGACATCTTTCTACACAAAACAAGACCAAACAACTTGCTAACAATCCGGGGGTGATGATAAATAAAAACTAATAAAAATGAAATAATACAATGATCGAGTAGCGCAAAGTACGAATTATAAATTTCGAAGCCAGATCCGAATTAATTGGTAGGTGGATTATCCAATCCCACTAGGCTGGCAAGGGGAATCGATTCACAGCGCTCTTATAACAAACTGGTCGATCATTGGATGTCGGTTTTCCTTACAGTGGAACCTCGTTCTACGGACACCCGTGTACATGCAGAACAATTTCGTTTGTCCCGAAGAAAGGCTCATATATTAATACATGTACGGACGCTGGTGACGGCCAAAACGCGGACATTTTCCATTTGATATGTGTCGTCAACCCCGCTTTACGTATAGCCTTCCTCGCAGGCAAAATTAAACAACTTTTTCCAGTAAAAAAATCTCTTTTAGTCCTTGTATTGATAAAACAATATGTCCGTAACATTTTCTGAAAGCCCACTAAAAACGAACATCCCGATAATATACGAAGATCAGGGTCAGACTGGCATATTGTCTCCTTACTAACAGTTATTCGATGCGGTCGAGGAAATATTTTCTTCCGGACCGTTTGAAAGTGATTACCATAGTATGAACATAAGTTATATTTTAGAAATGTTTATTTAATTTCCCTTTATAGCGGAATAAAAGGAAAAATCAATCAAGCGACGATTTATGGTACAGTTTTGTGTGTAATGTGTTTGTTTTTAGAACTGTATGTGTGTTTGTGCATGTGATCTTGCATGCCCCAGGCATTGCGAAGGTAGTTCAAAGTGAAGGAAAACAAAACATGTAATAAAACAAAAACATGTGTCTGAGAGTGTACGTATTTTAAACAAAAATATATTAACTAACACCTTCAATCAAGTCAAACCGACACAACTACGAACTTATACCGAGGATCAGAAGTTTAGTTCGGTCTGCGTCGCAGGCTAACCGGGGGCAAGTTTTCATATAAACGCCTGTCAACTCGTAATGTTCGGGATTTTCACGACGGCGAGGGCAGCGAAACGCTTTCTTTGAAATTTTATTGCTATTATTATAGCTCCCACTCTTTTTCAAGTTTAGTCGAACTCTCCTGAAATTAATTTTTAAAGATTCATATTCAATTTCAGAATTTGAAAGAGCAATTTGTCGTCGAGCGTGTACGTTCTCCATAACCAGACTTGAGGCAATTTCACGTCGTAGTCGTGCTAGGGTGGCAAAGTGTGATGTACCGAAAATGGGTGATGCACGTGCAGAGCTGTTGTTTTCCTTATCAAAAAACTACTTCTTTTTTTTAAAGTTAACTGTAAGTTGTCGCTGCAATGGCCGTCTTGACATTTTAAGCTCCCTATGTATATGGAAATATATATTATATGTAACTAATACTTTGTGTTGCTTGCCTTAACAAGGAATTTTGCCGCTTAAAACAAATTAAGCAACAACACCTTTTTTAGATGGATAAAAGCATGCTGACTAACACGTAAACAGGTAGGTGGCACTTTGCCTTTCCACTGCCGGAAATACGTCTTGAGTCGTCAAGACTTTATTGCCGTTTTCATACTAGAGACGGATTATCCGTCTGAAAGATTAACAGACTGATAAAGATGGGCTGATTGTTCATCCAAAATTAAAAGACTTCCATTTTCAAATTAAGACGTATCATTCGCCTGACGTGAATTATTGAAGGATAACCCATCTCAGACGGATAATCCGTCTCCAGTGTGAAAACGGCAATTGACAAGTAACACAGAACAGTGCCGGATCCAGGGGAGGGGCCGGGGGCTCCCCAGTCCCCCCCCCCCCCCCCACTAATGTTATGACGCACTTCTTTAATAAAAAAAAAGCTGTCGCACTTTGTAATAAAACTTGTAACACTTTGTAATAAGCAACAACAATTATTGTTGTTGTTGTTGTCGATGATGATGCTTATTATTATTATTATTCTCCGAACATCCATTTCAAGTTTACTACAAAGTGCGACAGCTTTTCTATTATAAAGTGTGACAAGTGTTAATACAAAGAGCGACAGAACAACCCCCCCCCGCCCCCTCCCCCCACTTATTTCAGGGTCTGGATGACCTGGCACTGCCCCGCTCTCTTATCTGAAGGTCTGGATCCGCCACTGCAAAAGATATCGTGACGGTAGCTTATTGTGCCTGGCTTTTTAAAAATACTCCCCTGTACGCTTTTAAAACTATAACAAAAGTAACAATTTAGCTGTTTAATTGTACCAGTTAATCTTATTATACGTTGATCGGCAAAAAAATATGATTACTTTGGCGGTAACGTGATCATGAATCACGAGGTCAGATGCTTGAAATTCATGTTGCTGAGAGATTCGCATACCAATCAGTGACGTCATCGACACATACCGACTTTTCAAACGACTTCGAATCGTACTCCGTTAAACTTGACAGTTTCAACAAATTAATGTTTAACTGTTGGGTGAAAAAGACACATAAGGGAATGTACAATAACTATCAGGAGTGGGGCTGAAAAAACCAGACGGGGGAAGGGGCATTAAGTAAAAAAGATGCGAAGATAGGGGGGCTGAAATTAAAATTACTCTTATTACAGTATGCGTTGTAAAACAGGAAATGTACTCTCAATGCTCAATGTTCTTACAAAATGTGAAGTTTATATATATATAAAAAGCCATCACATTTTAGACATGTTACTTTCGAATTGGAACTTTCGGACTGATTCAGTTTCAACTCGCTTACTTTGTCAACATGATGTAGGCGAACGCTCCTGGAATTGCATTGCTATATGCCCTGTTCCGATATTTTTGAAAATGGAAATGGATGGACGACCACGTCTACACGAAAACACTAAAATGATGGAATTACGATAGCATACTTTACAGGGCATATCCTGTACGGTTTATGACACGACCGTGTTTGAAAACCTCTGTTTTCTGCCGTCCACAAAAACACGATAAGCCGGCGTTTGTTAATTCACTCTAGGGACCACTTTCGAAAACCTGCGTTTTCGGTGCCAGTAAATGCCGTTTACATTTGGATCGACGGCTAAAACGGCCGAGAAAAAAAAAAAAAACATTGTTTCCCAAATAGTAAACTCGGATCCTTACCGCCTGAAGAGTGATAGAAAAAATAAAGAAAGAGAACAAAAATAAAGTGGTGAATTGAATTTGCGCGATATTTCGGTTTGCAACACAAATCTGCAACGGGGACTATAAAAGAAAAAGGAATACTGATAAATAATGGTAATTGAACTGAGTGGAGTGCAATTTGGTCTGAAATCATACGCGTGATTTCAAAATCGAACGAGCGCGCAGCGCGAGTTCGATTTGAAATCACAAGTATGATTTCAGACCAAAATTGCACGACACTCAGTTCAATTACCACTTTATTACATACATTTTGAAATCGCAGAATTTAGTCAGTACTAATATTTATTGATCAAGTAGCTGGTTTGTTAAAAAGCCGAAACAAAAAGGCTTTTACATCTCATTTTGTATTCGAAACAGAAATGATGCGATTTAGAACGTGAATGACGCGATTTGGAACAGATGTGATTTAGAGCAAAAAATGGTGCGATCTGGGAATAAATCACACTGCTGAGAGCCAATCAGATTGCACGGATCGCCAGTGATTTCAAAGTGGATGTAATAAAAGATGAAACTTTAAGTTACATTATGCGAGATCTGAATACAATAGTGATTAACTCAATTAGTGACATTTATCTTTTTATTAGCCTATATCATTTTCTGTTTGCTATGGATACTGATAAAAGATGAACGTTACGTTATGCGAGATTTGAATACGTAGCAAACAGAAAATAGACGTGATGAACTCAATCAGTGACATTTATCTTTTTAGTAGCCTATCATTTTATGTTTGCTATGTATTCAAATCTCGTATATTTAACGTTCATCTTTTATCTTTATTCAATTTTCTTTTATAGCCCCCGTTGAAGGTTTTTGTGTTGCAGACCGAAATATCGGACAAATATAATTCACCACTTTATTTTTATTCTCTTTATTTATTTTTTCTATCACTCTTCCTGCCGTAAGGATCAGTTTACTGTTTTAAGTTTAAAATTTTGAACTCAAGATTTTACTGATCCAGGTCTACTAAAGATCCGGCGGACCCTCACTGGTTTGTCGTTGTGGTTTTGTCTTCACAAGTCAGTCACAACTGCATGTTTCCCAAATATCCGGAGAGGGGGAAATTGCAATTTCAGACAGAGGAAGAACATTTCCTTCATTGATTGTTTACGTCTACCAAAAAATGTGAAATTATAAGCATTTTCACGTTAAGTTGAAGTCGTGCTGGGACGGCAACTGTACAAAAAAAAGCGCGACAAAAGTTTATAGGGTTTAGGGCACTGTTCCTGAAAGCCCGATTAGCGCTAATACAGGATTAAGATTTTGTTGCACTTTTTGTATTTACTTTCCAATGCATTGCTTAGAGGAACTTTTTTTTGTAAACCATTACTGTGTCTCAGAGTGAAGGCTCAACAACATTTTGTAAGCGTGAGATACATGCTCTTAGCAAGAAAAGGGGCTTAAAATTTCGCTTAATCCTCGGTTAAACTTATCCATCTTTCTAGTGCTGTTTTGTTCGGGTCTTAGGATCCCTTCCTGTTAGATAAACTTAAGCTGTACTTCACGTCCAACAACAAATCGAATTAATCCGTACAATTATTTTGCCACCTCGTTCATTCGATAATTACAGAGTTGTTTATATAGAGCCCCCAAGCTCCCCCAAAGCAATATACATATTTGAGTAAATGCTGCCGAAAAAGACTCCTTTGTCAACTTTTCAAACGACAGTGAATAAAACTCAGTTATTAAGTATATCTACTGGTCCAGTAATAAGTTTCTGTTGGGTAGATTGTTCAACTTTGGAAACGACAGTGAATAAAACTCAGTTATTAACTACTAAAATATCTACTGGTCCAGTAATAAAGTTTCTGCTGGGTAGATTGTTCAATGGACTGACCTTTCACTAACTTGCAAAAAGTAAACGTAGTATTCCAGAAACGCACGTTGGATAAAATCGTCCACCGGGGTCAGGCACAAGTGAAAGAAAAAAAAAATTTAATAAAAACGAAATATTGATAAATTGCCCGGTTACGAGAAGTCCATGATTTAAAAAACGTTTTACTTGGGCATAGTAACGACCACAAAGGCAGTCGGAACACGTAAGATGCATTACCGAAATCCAAAAAAAAATCGAAATTTAATTATGACGTTTTCGAGTGTTTTTAACTGGAAACGATGTAAGCGCATCATTTAACGCCGCGTAGAAAAAAGAAAAAAAGAAAGCAGGCAGGTGTTCGAATCATGTCGAATTCAATTCTTGAGACATTGAAAAGCCCACATGCATTTGCGGTGCTTTTTGTCACTAGTTTTTCCACAATCAAGAGATGCAAAGTGCTTTATCTTAATTCAAGAATTCATGCATGTATAGATTGAACATCTTTTCGTTGAATATCACTGTAATTTGTCATACATTCAAGCTCAGTGAATTTAGTTTCCTGTACTAATTCTTCGAGTCATCAACACTAAATTAGGGTATATTCAAGTGGGTTGAATATTGATGAATGGGGTGATAAATCAAGATAATAACAAACCACAAAAAGCGGAGATGACTGAAGTTTATTCAGTTCCTGCATGGGTGTCGTCATAGGCTTTCCTTTTTTGCGCTTTGATCAGCATCTTTAGAATAGATGTTACCCTTTACGTCCAACATTAATTAAAATTTTTTATCCTTTTCATTAATGTCTCTTAGACCAAGGCCGAACTTCGAACTTTTCATGAGATGAACTACACTGGACGGATTTGGTGGTCAAGAACAAATTAAGAATTTCTCTCCTCTGGGAACTAAACAACATTTTCATGTAAATTCTTCTAGAAAAAATTATATTCGCCACTTGCACATCTCCCATAATGCACCTCATTTGCCCCTCCCCCCCCCCCCCCCCCCCAAAAAAAAAAAAAAACAAATTGCCTAAGCATTGTTTTTAATTTCTCTCGGGACGGCTACAATACCCAGGAGAAATGAAAAACAAAGGTTATGCATTTTTTTTTTTGGGGCGGGGGATAAGGTGCATTATGGGAGATGTGCAAGTGACAAATAGACCACTCCCGAGTTCAAAAAACCCTCACTTTCCAATGAGGCCAGGTGCACAACCTTTCTTGTGAAAATGAGTTTTATTTGCCTGATAATGAAAAATGATTTCCATATCAAAGGCTGAGCACCTACCCTCGTTTTGAAACAGAGGCCCGGGGGAACTCGGAAATGGTCAATTGTATTGACCATCAACATGGCCGCCTTGTCCCGTGGTTGCAAACCAAGAATAGCTCGATATTTGATCTTGGCCTAAGGTCCCTGAGTCACAGTATAGTTTGAATGATGCACTCCCATTTAATAAACCCTTCCAACTTTTGACAAGATCGGTTGGGGGAAATACGTCGACACCACTAAAAAGAGCTCCTTAATATTAGTAAACTTGCCAAGTTTGAAATTGACAGCGAGCCAAGATATAGCTCCACAAAGTTGCGAAAATTTGGATGTTGGGGGGCAAGTTTACTTCGTTAGTTTTCCACAAATCGCGTTCAAACTTGGCAATATTATTAATTTAAAGGCGCTCTTTCCAGCAGAGTCGACGGATCTTCCTTAACTTGTCCATGAAAAAAGTTGAAAAAGGTCTGTTAACAGTAACCTATTTAAACCCACAAATGGAGGCCTCTGAACATTTTTTTAACCTCAATAATATTTCCCACCATTTTTCTCACCTCGTCATATCATGCACATTTGTAATATACCTATCCCTTTGAAACAAATAGAAAAACAAAAATAAATCTCTTGAACAATATAAACTTAAATCCTGCTATCCTGCTATCCTGGATAGGACATTCATAATATTCCTGAAAGAAGTCCTCGAGAAGATTTCCCGATAGACTGCATAATAATAATATATACCTCACATTACATACTACCAATAAATAATAACTATTTTGACGCCAATTTAAGCTGTCCTTTCTTTGATTCTTGATAGTCATTTACCTAAAGTAACCGAATAAAAAAATTCAACTAAACCATGACATCTGCCAAATTGATATGTTGATTGATTGTGATGTGTTTTCTTATTTAACGAATTTCCTAAAATAAAACCATTTTCATTTTACGTTGTGTTCCTTACGTACAAGGCGACATATGGAAGGTAAATTAAATACTGTTTTTGCTTTTGTATCTCATTGGAAATTCAAAAGGGGCAAAGATATTGCTTAAGACTTTACTATGTGGGAGAATGTAAGCGCAAACCATTCCCGTTCGCTAGACCCTTATTGCTACGCATGATCCTTTCTTGGCCCAAGTTATCCGCCCTCGAAGGGTTCTGGAGTTGAGAATGAAGAAAAGGAACACGTGCATACGCAAGTTGCCTGTCATCTTTGTCACCCCCACAGAACCTCGACATCGTTTCCTTCAGTCAAGTGATCTTTAAAACGGAGGGTCTTAAATTCAGTCGTTTGTTGTAAATAAGGTCAAGTGCCTCTGGGAAGGGGGAAAGTATCATGTTGCTAATGACTGGCTCTCAACTGCATCTGCGTGTGTTGCTTGTCCTCGTGATAGAGAGGAGAAGTCGTTACGACACGTTGCCATGATAGCAACATTTCTGGATGATAAGAAACCCAAAACGTCACTTAAAAAGTGAATTCGCACTGTTTCAAATGATCTTATTCAATTTCATTTAATTTGTCAAAAGTTGGCGAAACTTCCTGCGGTTGAATCCGAGGGGACCGTATCTAAGTTTAGAAAAAGAAAAGAAAATTTTTGTATTGTGTTCACCTACTCTATAAAGCAGGCGCGTGAAATTAGGAATTTTCATGTCACGGTCGTACAACCACGGCTAAGAAATGTACAAAAAGCGTGATCACGTGTTTTGCTAACATAAACTATTGCTTTTTTTTTCCTTTTTTTTGGCCGTTCTCGTTGCCGTCGCCATCATCGTTACTTAAGCTCCCTGTTGTTGTGGTCCAGAAATTTTGCTACCATGGTGACATGACGTCACACTTCTCTCTATTGTTTTAAAATTTATTTGAAAATAAAGTGAATTTTTTCATTAATCCCATTCAAACAACTGGTTAACGTTCGTCTACACAACAACTTAACGTTGTATTAAATAATAATAATAAATAGAGTTTAAAAACAGTAATGTAATAACTTTACAGCTTGGGCGAACAATTTCCTCTAATTCGCTACGGTTTATCAACCCAAGCTTCGATTTGGTGCCTTTGTTTACAGGATT
Source organism: Porites divaricata (assembly GCA_038088405.1). Classification (NCBI taxonomy): domain Eukaryota; kingdom Metazoa; phylum Cnidaria; class Anthozoa; order Scleractinia; family Poritidae; genus Porites; species Porites divaricata. Next base: position 67,716,202 of record JBBMOI010000001.1, on the reverse strand, counting down.
GCGGCAGAGATCTATTAGAAATGAGGTAACTCCTCAACGTATTTACATCAATTTGCTAGAAAAGAACTTAACCATTTTCCTTCGAGAGACAAAGTGTGTGGCTTGGGGAGTTAAGTACAGAGTGTGATTAATCACGTGACAGCTACAAGCCATTCCTGTGATGCCTCGGCTCGATTAATTATTTACAAAAAAACTATGATTGGTCAATCTTTGGCCATGGAAAAAACCGCTGCTCATCAATCCTACGAAAAGATGCGCTGAAAACCGGCGATCAGTTTTTGGGCTAAAAGGGATGTACACTGAATTTCAATAAACTCTTGAAAACTACGTTAATGGCTTTAAATCTAAAGGTTGTCAATTTAACTGATCACTTCATAATGTGCTGCTGATTTAGAAGTTAACGAGGAAAGTTATATAAGTGTTTAAAATATAAAGGTATGCTATCCTGTGCGCGTTGGTATTGTAATTAGCGATGGGACGACAAACAAGAAATAGTCTCTCAAAAGGGAAAGGGTTAAGCAGACAAAATGAATTCTGTATACCTAACTTAATACACAACATATCTTTTCTATGAAATTTAAATACATTGCCCCACCCTCTATCCTTGAACAGCTTACTCTGTTTCCCCACCCACCCTCCCTGGTTTACTGAGGGCCAATACTAGTTACCATGGATGAATGATGCCGTTTGTCTCTGTAAGAGAAGTCAGTGTTCTCCTCCGTAAGCTGATAGGTCGACATCTGATATGGAATCCCGCTGATTGGTACTACAATCTGTTGTTGTGCAGACTCTTTCCTGTTCGTATCAATTGAACAGACATTATACTTTAGTATGAAAGCTGATAAGAACGGAAGGCACTAGATAACATCGACCTAAACCAGATTGTTTCTTTCAGTAAAATTACATGAAGAACAACTTAAGTCCAACTTTACTGTGTAATATAAAAGTGAAATAGAAAAACTCCACTGTGATGCTTTGAACCCGGGTCACTTGCTTTATAGCCTACATCCATATCCACAACACCATCGAGGACTAGCTGCCAAATCCAGTAATTTTTAAAATATACAGTCATGTTCTTATACATGCCGTACCCCATTACAATATTTGAAAGCTAACCGTTTTCAGTTCAGTGCTTAACCCTAATCACTGTAGATCAGTGCTTAACTCTCTACTGTGTTCTCTCCATAACTGGAGCTCTGTAGTTTTGGTTTCTTCAGCTATTATAGCCTCATTCGTTCCATTACGCAAATAATGCGTTGTGTAAAATTCATAAGGTGTCCAATCTGGCTTCAGTCGATGTTATCTAACGCTAACCGATAAGAACAGGTAAAATCAGTACCGGATCCCGGGGAGGGGCCCGCCCCCCCCCCCCTCCCCTCCCCCTTATTTTTATATCAAACTGAAGGGCCGCAAAAAAACATTTTTGAGCCCGGGCTCCCTTTTATCTCAGGGTCTGGGTGACCGACGCCCCCCCCCCCCCCCCCCCCCCACCACCTGAAAATGTCACACATGATGTTGGTAGATAGGCTGACAAGCTATACGTGACCACAGGTATAGCAATAGCTTCTCTGTTACTCATGATCCAAGGTGTATTACTGGGTGAGCAAGTGTCGGTCTTGTGACTATTCCTTCGCGAAATTAGTGCCTCATGGCCACGGCGCTATAGGATAACAGTCGTCTCAAGACTACGGTTTTCTTATTGCTTCAATTTCTTCTCTTCGGATACTTACGCCTTTACTTCCTAGCTTACGCCTTTCATTTGTAGAGTTGCGACGTGTATTATTTAAACTTGAATAAAGGTCATACAAAACTCCCATATTCCTCGCGATGGAATTAATGCTAAAATGTTCACCTCAGAAAGAGAGCTTGAACAGCTAAAACAGAGTGTAAACGTCCCATAAGATCAAAGGAACTGCAGCACGTATGAATGCGGAGAACGGGCGACACAGGAAAAAAACAGAGTCAGAGACATGTTTGTCTTTCGCTTCGCCTCGCCTTTTTTTTAAGGAGAACAACAATGGAGCTAAAGCTCTTTTATTGACGGAAGACTCGTCAGATTACATAAGCTTTTGTCGTGTTTTTACTGAACATTTGTTCAGATTCAAATTGGCAAACCCATCAGAGAGCAAATCGAGTAAACAAAAATGGTTACCAACCTTGTCACCTTGTCCCATAAGGACTGCACCCACTTGGAGAACACAAATTCGGAGGCACAACCTGTTGGGCAAGACCATAAAAATGATACAGATCAAAAAAAATAAAAATAAAATAAATTCGTAAAAGCGTTCGTTGCATTTAACGTATGTGCGAACGCATAAACGTTCATCCTCCGCAGTTTAAGAAAAACCCAATCTACGTATGTATGTACTACTGTACTGTACTATAACTACTGTACCTTTTAGACTTAACTATAGTTTTAATAAGAGCTGAAAAAAGATTTGCGAAAAAAGTACATGTAGCTAGAATCACCGTCACCTTTCAGTATGAAACTTAAAATACCACCCTTACCTATTGAGTTATTAGCAGGTGTGCCATGGACTTAAACTGTAATACGTAGAAAAAAAAATCCTACCTTTGGATAGTCCAGGATTGGCCTGACCGATGTATATATACACTAACAACGCCACAGAAATGTTGGCAAGCGCATATCCCCAGTTTATAAGGAACATAATCAGTAGACTGGCGAAAGTCTGCAATATGAAAACACAAATATCATACTGAATAAAAATTATATGTACACGACGCTACGGGCAGGTTTGCAAGTGCATATCACAATTTACAAAGGAGCATTATCGGTAGACTAACGAGAGCCTGTATTGTACAAACACAAATATCGTAATACACCAAGAGGAAATAATGGAACAGAGGGGCCCGGTCTAGCCTTTGGGATATGCGAGTTTCACCAGAGTTATTTTAGACTAATTAATCGATTTAAATTAATCTGTCTTGGTATCCGAAGAGGTCCGCAAACTTTTATTCAGTGTTGTCAAGAGAATATAATGGGAGATTATGCTCTCTTGATGTGTCGCCATTACAATATTCTGCATTGTCTGCTTTGAGGCAGTAGCGCGATGACGTTTCAAACAATCGATTGACATGTGCGGACGTCCAAGAGATTAGATTTTCATTTAATCACAACCTCTAACAACTCATTCATTCATTCATTCTTGCCATTAACCACAAATACAACAGCAACATACAGAAATTTATAATACATTGATGATAATATACACTATTCTAACTAAATCATTTACAAAATCAAATGTTTAAGGTGGTAATGGGAAGGAAGCATATATAGAAGCCGGGGGCTTACAAACTATAGGCTTCCTGGAACTATAGGGTAAACCATACAAGTTAAGGATAAAAATTTGGATTAATTTAAAAAAATAAAAAAAAACAAAGAAAAGAAAGGAAAAAAGGAGAGAGAAAAACTTTAGTGAAAATCACATATCCCCGCCAATGCCCTAAGATTCCTTTCTGCTTTCTGTTCCATAATTTTCTCTAGAAAACAATCATAATCCAGTCGGTAACTCGTAGCAGTCCTTAAACTGACAAACCTGAAGCCGACGGACAGTGCCATCAATTTACCCCCCCCCCCCCCCCCCAACACCACCTCTCTATCTCTCTCTATCAGTGCTCCGTCTTACGGGAATTTAAAAGCTACTTAAAGCTACACGCGGAGGAAAGAAGTCGAAAGAAGGATTTGAGGTCCCATCTAGGAGTCAATCTCGGGGAGTCCTGAACAGAAGGCGATCGCTAACCGACTAGGTACTAATCCTTGTCCACTCGGTGACATTATTTTTTTAAAATGCTGAGTGAAAATAGAAACTCACCCCAGCCAGAGATACCCATCGGTTACACAGGTCTGAGTAGAAGGAAGATGGCTGCTTCTCTATCTCCCACTTTATTTGGTGCTCCTCATGATAATAGTCCTCGTTCTTCCGCTCTGAATTACAATGAACACAGATACATATATGTCAGAGAACGAGTGAATAGTTGAAGAACATACTAGGCGATTTAACCTGTGGGTTCACCTAATCAGTACGGACCCATAATATCCTACACTGTTCACAGTTCTTTTAGCCAGTTCAAGTAGAAATATGGAAATAAAAACCGTGGGGAGTTTATTAACCGCTAGCCAGCGGACAGTGGTTTTGCACTCGCTCTCGCACGCCAAATTCGACAAAAACAACCTTTCTCTTCCCCTACAAAGGCCTGCCACGTACGCTAGCAAAACGAGGCGTTGGAGAGGCAGTAATTCGCTTCAGGAAATAATTAACCCCAGCTTCGACCTTACGGGGACTTTCCACGCACCCAGACTCGAAGAAAAATAATGGATAAGTCGACTTCATTTATTGAGGATGACGACAGCCAATTGAAAACTGAAAACGTGCGACCCCTGGATTGGAATAAGAGATCAAGGCCGCCCCTTGCTGCCTCCCGGAAGCCCTCTAACAATTTTCTTACCACAAGAGACATATTACAGTAGCATAAGAGGAGAAGAGGAAAAGAAATCTCCGTCTCTGCTCCCTCGCGGGCAGCACTCTTTTCGCGTTCCCTCTTTCATGCGGCGACCTCGAAACGGACGCACGCCTTTTCATGCAATGAATCGCTTACCTTTCTTCCTCTGGCGGGTTTCTGTACCATGATCTATTTCCACTTGTTTTCCTTCTTTAATATTAACCTTGTTGCTCTCATTTTCTAGAAGCGGCGTTGAATCTCTGGTACTTTCCTCGTCTAGTTCTTCACCTTTATCTTCAAGGTTTAGTTTTGTTTCGAGTTTTTTATTATCCATGTCCAGTGGAGATGTGTTGTCTAACACTTCGTCTTTATCTAAGTTTTCCTTCTCTGTGGAGTCATCTTTCTCGGTGTTGTCTAGTTGACTAAATTCCACATTCCCGAAGTCATGCTTTTCGAAAGATCCACTACCATAGCTTGTTTTCTTGCCATCACCCTAACAGAAAGTTAACAGAAAGAATTTTTTACTCAAATTATACAATCAGCGACAAAATTGTGCGAGAATTTGCTGAGAGATCCAGTGGCTTGAAAAATTCCGTCGCCGTTAGTGGCAAATTACATGTAGGTTTACTCTAAGCACGCCGCGAGACTCTGGAATCCAGGCTTTCGGAGAAATATGTCATTATGACATTAGCCACAAACTACAAAGTTACACCACTCACTGACAGAGAAAAATATATGCCCTGCGAATCATGGGTATTAGCCTGCGAGTAAGCTCTCCTGGGCGATCTGGCGGTACGTCTCTGGAATTTGAATATCTGCATCGAAAAAGTCGATGCGAAATGCTGATTGGCGGAGATGGCATTAGTAATGACGTCATTACCCTTTGCACATGTTTTTCAATGTTTGTTTGCATTCGCGCTCGTTTCTGCTTCGCGATGATCGGCGGAAATCTGACAGCCCAACTGATCAGGGAGCCCTAGGGGAATCGGTGGTGGAATTCAAATTCCAGAGACGTAGTTGCAAGCTCTCCTTCCTTTTCCCGCACCGCCGCCAGAGCGCCCCGGATGAATCAGACTAAAGAACAGCTTCTTACATTGTAGATGCCACTTTGTACATAGCTTAGGCCACCAAACTCAGGTTAAGATCAAACCGTTATTTTTTTTTTTACTCAGACCCTTTCATAGTTAAATCAAAAAAAGAGTTTAAAATGCCAGAACCGTTTAACTGACATTTTACAGAATATAACTTCGCGTCATATCTTTGTCAGTTCTTCTTTTAAAACTTAATCAATTTTATAATAACTGTAGTTTCACATAGGTATGGGCACGTTGGCCTTAAAATACGATGACGCCCTACGTAGCCTGCGGTTGGAGAGGTACTTCCAGTTGTCGCTTCTCTCCGATCAGGCGAAGAGAAGCGATAACTGGAAACGGACGATGAGCTCCAGTTGATGTGTATTCAAATGTACCTTAGATTCATATGAGATGAGCTTAGTTTCTGCTGTCTTGGTCGAACCAGACGGCTTATTCCTACCAGCCAGTTTCTGTTGCTCTCTGATATCATAACTCATGGCCAGCTTGAAGTACGCATAGTCAATCGCAGCGTATGTCAGTAGAAATGGCATAGTAACAATAGGAGCTAGGGCGTTTAAGTTGCCAATCATGATAAAGCCCGCCGCGATTATTGCTACAAATACGGCAGCCAGGTATGGTTCTTGGTTTGGGCCATGCTGAAATTAAAAACCAAACAAAGTTTGGTTTCAATAGATTATTGACAGTGGGAAGAGAATTTGCTAGAAACAACCCATAAACCTCAATTAGCATTCGCCCTTGTAACGAATAACTTTTGTCCTCGGTGTGAATCGAGCCAACGCCAGTGTCCTCCTTATCAAGCGGTAACAGGCAAAATTTACCGCCCGAAGCAACATTTCTTACAACCTAGAACGGCCTGAAGGTTTACTAAAATAAAAGAAGTACTTTAAAAAAATACACGAGTTGTGATCCGATCCGATGAATTCTCACATGCCACAAGAAATTGAATGAATATATGGAAAAGTTACTAAAGTATACAAAGCTTTTCTTTTTATGGGGCAGGTATTTTGGAAAGAGACGATTGAAGACAGAGTACAATATTGGAATCAATTATTCTAAATTGTTGTGTAAAGGTAACAACGGCCGATTTGCGTAAAATAGGTCTTAAAATGAGGGAATGACGTTTCAGAGAACTTAGCTCCTAAATTTCCCAGCAAGGGAGGGGAGGGGGCATGTCTTGCACTCCACTACCCGCCTGCCCCCGAAAACATGCACCTTTGTGGAGCACATTTTCTGCCTTACTGGCTGTGAATGATCCCGTACCTGCTGAGCAAAAATTTAGGGAGAACACTGCAACGCCCTCCGGGTTAGATCTACCGTTGCTCTACCGACTTACACACGAGACTAGACAAGAGCAATTCGGATATTCAAGGTGGTGTCGCGTGGCCAATAGAGGTAATAAACGGGACATAATTCAAATTAACACCTTCACCTAATGTACCACGTACAAATTGGCCTTACCACGCCGAGTAAGAGGACGCCTTAGAACTTCATACTTATTACATTGACATGAGAGCAAAAGGAATATTTTAGTTTCCGAAGTAACAGCTGTAAACTAGCAATTAATTACGGACATGTGAAGATCTAGCAAGTAACAAGATGTCACGGTTGGAGCCTTGACTGTGCCAAGACAAGAATCGTCGGTACCCACGAGCAGGGTAAAAAACCGACAAAAAAATGTAGTGAATGTGGCAATTGCTGGTTTACAGCTGAGGTCACCGCCGCCATGTTGACTCACGAAAAAAAGTATTTTTTTGGCCAGCCAACATGGCCGCCTTGTCACGTGGTTGCAAGCCAACAATACGTACCCCTTTGCCTAGTGGTTTTATGATGGGCAACACATTTTCTTTGCTGATACACTGCAGGACTCTCGGGGCTCCATATTGCGCTCCAAGGCAGGAAGAGAGAGAGGATATGTACAACCCAAACAAGAACAGAACACCGACCAAGGAAACCTTGGATGCGATCATGTAATCTGTGAGTAGGGCATATCGAGTACAAACCGCTCCCAAGAGCAAGGCAAAGAGAATATACAACATTCCACTGTAAAAAAAAAAAAAAACTCATTGGTAAATATGTAGCTAACATAAGTGTACATGCAAGGACAAGGACATGCAAGGGAAAATACCAAAAGTCAAAAAGTATCTCTTGCCTTAAGTAATTAGGCGCAGCACAGAGTCTGCATAACATGCCAATAGGTAAGACCTTAATTTGCTTAATTTGCAAGAAATTGGAGGCCAAGTTGTAGCATTTGTGCTCAAAATCCGACCAAAATGAACTCACAATACTACTACTCAAGCAAAATTTCCCCTTCCCCAGCAGTTAATTGTTTTAACTGGATTCCATTAAATTTGTGAATTTTGACTTTTGACACAACTTTTCAGACAGTCATGCAAATGCGCAATGGGGTTCAAAAGTCTAAGTGAGACTAGCCTGCGAGCAGGCTCACTTGTGCAAGTTTGGGGGAAACTTTGGAGGCAGAGCCACTAGCGTGAGAGTAAAAGGGAGCAAGCAAGCAGGCTATTGATTTTTGAATACTCTGCATTTGCTGTATATGACGAACGCTGCTATCTAATTGGTCAAAAGTGACAGGTTTCGAAAGACGACATAATTATGACAAAAACCAAGACCCAAGAGCACTGGGCATAAGACACTCATACATCAAATCTAATGACTTAAAACATGGGTAGGCCTGCACGAACTGGCTATCACTGTCTCTATGTACTGTGCTTTGAGGTACATTATATATTTGAAGAAAGGAAAACCAACCCTGCCACATGTCTAACAGACCTGAATCCTAGGGCGGCCAGTGTTCCAGCAGGAATGTTACTTGAAGGATCTTTCAAGTCACCACTCATGTTGATTCCAGCCAACACTCCTGTGGCACTTGGAAAGAACACGCCAAATACGCTAAAGAAATTCTGATCATCAGAGAACTTGGGTGGTGCATTCTTCTCCATATTTTCTGCACTGTAGCCAGTGAAACCAGCAGCTACAGACAAAAACATTAGCAGTAAATAACATGATACAAATAATAAAGTAAAATTGAAAGAGATTTATACCCACTGCATGCAACCTCCCTACCCCTGCGAAATGAATTCCCAGAGTTCTGGGAATTCTTAGGAATTCCTAGGAATTCCTAGGAATTCCAGTTTATTCCAAGACATGCAAATGAGGAAAGATGAAAAACCTTGGAATATTTGGGAATACTTGGGAATGGGTGAAAACACCAGTGGGAATTTTTGGGAATTCCTAGGAATTCCCAATAATTCCAAGTTTGGAGGAAACTGTCTTTGGAATTTATGGGAATTATTGAGAATTACGAAAACACCAATGAGAATTTATGGGAATTCCTAGGAATTCTCAATAATTCTAAGTCACAGTTAACTTGGGACCATAGCTTATTTTTGCAAAAACGATAAGTGTTCAAAGGTAAACGAACAGCTTAAGAATTTTAATAGTCATTTCTTTAATTGCCGATAACAACAAAGATTTCTTGACATTAACCAGCATCCATATACAACATTTATTGCGACTTAAATCTTTAAAAAAAGCAATTATCAACAGCAAGCACGATACTGAAAGCTTGATATTCAGAGTGCGACTTCTTGACGTACCTGAGCTAATTCAAAACAATGGTCCACAACAAGTTTTTCACCACAGCTTTGCCTAATAAACGGCCATCGTTTCTTGAAAAATAATACTACTTCTTCCTCTCGCTGCTGACACCTCAAAAGCGTTGGGATATTTTATTCAGCTCTAAAAGGGAGCCCTTTTTGAACTTAAACTGTAAATCACGAGCAAAATCACCCGCCATGTTTGTTGGTTGACTCATACTGGTTACCAGTCTCCCTACCAAGTGGATCCTGTCATCACGTGCGCCTTTTTAACCAATGGAAAAGTGTGAAATGAAGTTCCGTTCGGCGAGTTCAAATTCACGCGGACTTTCAATAGCAAGAGCGAGCAAGAGCACAAGTATTTTACATCCGAAATTGACATTTTAAACGCGGATTGTTCGTATATTTTGTTGTTACGTGCTTCCAGTCATGCCCGAGAACGATAAGTCAGTTGGATTGTGAAAGGTAAAGGTACGTTCCTGCTTCGTAATGTGTCTTCTGATGGTAACCACGTGCTCAAATAATGAAGCTGGAGATCAAAGTTAACTTATAGTTCGTTCCGATATGAACAGGAATTTAGTTAAGATGCATGGAAAACCATTTATTGGTTCCTTGTTGTTTACTGGAGACATGACTGTAGTCGTTGTTGCAAATGGATGATGGAATCTTACACGAATAAGCTTTAACGTATAACTCGATCAGATTCTGGTGAATTTAATGCAGTAGAACATTAACCGGACGATAACTCGAATTCCCCGCTAAGTCAACTAAATTTGCTTTTCGTTGATCAAAATTTCACTGAAATTTACCCCCATAACTCGAATTCCCCGCTTAAACTCGAACTGTTTTCGTTTCCCTTTAGAGTTCGAGTTAACAGCCGGGGTTCTTCTGTATTCATGGACATGTATGTTTAAACGCCCACAGTTTACTATTTAAAAGTAATGTCATGTCTCTTGTAGAGATGTGTCCGGTTTATGGAGTGTTAACGTGACACCAGTAATGGCATATAAGAACAAAAGTTGAACTGAAATGATTTTTCATAATGACAAATTTGGATGATCTTTCTTGGCTTTTCTTGTTTGATTTTAGATTTAAGAAATTTATAATATCAATTGATTGGACTTTCTGGACACTAAATCATATATAAGGCCATTAGAATTAAGGAAAGGATTGTCCAGTCAGTGTTCTCCCTATGCACCATAAGATGTGATTTTGAACATTAGTCTCATAAACTTGTTTAAATGTAATTTTCATGCTTTCTCCAGTTGATAATTTTATCATTAAATGTGCATATACTGTTCTTCCTGGCAATGGAATTGTTGAATGATGACATGATGTTTAACCTGTAAGTAAAATTCCCAAGAATTCCTAGAAATTCCTAGGAATTCCTAGGAATTTCCAAGCAATTTTTGCCTTTTAAATCCTTGTAGGTTGGAATTCCTAGGAATTCCAAGTCTAGTTTCATTTGAACTTGGAATTTCTGGGAATTTAGAACCAGAACTTTTTAAACTGGGAATTCCTAGGAATTCCAAGTCCGAATTTACCGTGAAAATTCACACCTCAAATTCCTAGGAATTTTTTCCTAGGAATTCCTAGGAATTCCCAGAGTTATTTCGCAAGGGTAGGGAAGAGATTGCACTGCATGTTGCTTTGCCTCAAACTTCACTAAAGGCTAAAATCCTTTTTTTGTTTTTCTAGTATTAGGAAAGTGCCTCTTTTCCACACCATATACAGAAGGCGGGTGGCTGGTGAGCCACCTAATTTCACAAGTTCCCAACCCAAATGACAAGTATTTGAATTACAATTATTAATTGTAATTACAGTAACCAGTAATTTTTTCAGTTTCAAGTTAAAAGATATGAGTCCGCAAATAGTGACTCCTGTCAAGACCATGCTCTAGATAAAAGTGAAGAGAGCCCATTGCTGTAAACTTTAAAATCCAGGGTGCCCAGCTAAAAATGATTTTTGTCAAAAAACTAAGATTTCTTAGTTGCCTAAGAGCAAAAGTTATGCACTGAGCAATGCTGCTGTTTGCTTTGAGAAATGAGTCATGATCAGCAGTCCGAGGACCCAAGAAATTAGTGGCGATTAAGCTTAAGGGCCACTGGGCATTGCTAGAGTAAAGCCCTGCGGCTGTTATTATGAGTACACTATCCAATGGATGGCAGCAACTCGGCCCTTATCCAGCACTGCTGAAAACAAAGCAATCAATTCAGCTCTTGTGCTAAGTTTATTAATTTTCTTGTTTTTCACTGAAAAATACAGGTATTTACAGGAATATCTATTCTTTTGTATACAGACTAAAGTAAAAATTAGCTGGACTGTAACATTTTTTATAACACTGAAAAGTGCATACTTTCACTTACAATAGTCTGTGTGTGCAAAAGTGCCAACCAGGAAATCCAGCACAGAAAGCATCAGAATCGCAAGCAGAAGAAGCTGAAGTTTCACAACCCATTTGACGCCAGCAAGGACAACAACCAACAAGATAAGGGCTGTAATGAGGCCAATAACTCGCACTGCCCAAGGGCTATCCCAGCCTGTCGTCTCTGCCATAGACTCTCCAAATCCAGTAGAGAATAATGAAATACTAACAGCCTGATGAAATTCATTAAATTATCACATGATGAGTTTTCTGTATACAATTCACATACATATTTAAACTCTGGGATGCTTACATGTACAAGTGCCATGGGGGAACAAGAAATTCTGATAAGAAATTCAAATGATTTGGGACTGTCCTTATAGAGTTGATGTACACTAATTATAACCTGATCTCTTCTTAACTCTTCATCTGATTTAGCAGCACTTTGTAGTTAGGGTCTATCTTTAATATGGTTACATTTATAACTGCTGTCAAGGTTATGCAAAAGACCTTTAATTGGATGGTTTGAGTAAAATTATGAAAGTGAAAGAATGATCATCGCAGTAAATTTTCCAATTTAAGCAATTGGAAAGAAGAAGCCTGGAAAAAAAAATCAGGGCTTCAACGGGATTCAAACCCATGACCTCCGCGTTGCTGGTGCGTTGCTCTACCAACTGAGCTACGTATCCCCTGTGTCTTCATAGCTCAGTTGGTAGAGCAACGCACCAGCAACGCGGAGGTCACTGGTTCGAATCCTGTTGAAGCCCTGATTTTTTTTTTTTCAGGCTTCTTCTTTCCAATTGCTTAAATTGGAAAATTTACTGCGATGATCATTCTTTCACTTTCATCTATAACCGCAGTTCAAAAAATGAATTATTTCATTACTTCACATCAGTAAAATTATGGTAAGCACCCTGTATCAATTGAGTGAACTGTACATGTATATCAAAAGGACAGTAATGTTGTTTTTTTTTTAGCGGATGGGGGCTGACAAGAGGTGGGTGTACATGTATTTGCAGGCTATGACTGCATGAATACATCAAAATGTAATTTTTTGTCCACTCTATTCTAGCTTGTGAAAACAGACCCTTTCTCATTGTTCCTGCCTAAAGAGAATCACCAACCCAACATACTTTCTATTATAGGCAGGTCGACAGGTGAGAGCCCTGGCAAATGGACAACTGTGCACTTGTAAGATACATGTACATGTACATACACGCATATGTACGCAGCATTTTTTTTTTTACCCCTGTGTCTTGCATATGTGACCCGAAAAAATTACCAAAGATGCTAAATTATCAATAATTATTATGCTGACTGATCAATCATTCTGGAGATGATTCTTGCTTAGCTTATTAATAGTATTCACTAACTTTTGTTACTGATTTCTAAAGACTATCTCTCTTCAAAAGTACTACAAAATACATTGTATCTCATCTACAGATATGGTTTTTTCAATGGATGGGATGCCTACAACTGTATGTAAACACCCATACAGCTCCTCTGCTCATATTTTATCCAACGAAACTAATCATTCACTGTATAATAGATTTCTTATTTTAATCCCTTACCATTCCAAATATATAAAGTATTCCTACTGTGCCTCCACTTCGCTGGCCCAGAACATGTGCCAGCAGAAAATACACCCCTCCACTCTCAACATGGGTTCTCTCACAGATGCCAACAGCAGAGAGGGCAGGAACCAGTGCAACCAGAAGAGTAAGGACAATAATCAGCAGAGATAAACCGATACCAGCATTTCCCTACAATTAAAAGAAGACAGTAACAACTTACAACAGTTCTGTCCTTTTACTTACCTGTGTAAAAAAAAACTTTTAAAATTTAATTGTCTGCACTATTGCCGGGCTCAAAAAAGCCCATCCGGTAGTCTAGGACAAGTAAATTGTAGAATTTTTTTGCAGGGAGAGTAAAGTTTAAAGTTTACTTGCCCAATAGGCAAGGGTCTAGGCAAATCATCCCCTAACAAAATTAGCACCTATTAAGACAAGCAAGAAGTGACCCATGCATGCAGAGCAAGCAAAATTTGTCTAGCAGTTTGCCCAAAGGACAAACAGGAATTTTTTAGCCCTGCAGTGTAAGCTAGATGCACTTTTGAAAACAGACTCAGCAGATATCAGATTAATTTAAAGCATTATAAAGAGCAACAAATGAAGAATAAAGAAGATGAGCAGAGCAGTGTTTAATAAGAGATGCAGAAGTAAAATCAATTTTACTGTCTGCATGCATGCACCTCTTAACTGTGCTGTACGTCGTACATTAAAACATGAAACAAAATTAATATAAATAAAGTAATAAAAAAATAACAGTAAGGCCTCACAAAACCTCTCTCCTTCTTTGTACAGCTGTTCATTTAAGAAAAAAACTGCAAAACCTTTTAAGTCTGATCATTTTAGACTCAAACCAAAGGATTTACACCTGTATCAACTACCTGCATCAGAAAAAAAAAATAAACATAATTATAAATAAATAAAAATACACATACCACCACCCATCCTGTCCGCAGAAATATAACAACTCCAAAAATGTTCAGCATACAACTTGTAAATACACCTAAAAATAAGGATAAAGTTGCTTTCAGGTAATTTATGCAAAAAAAATTTTTTGGAATGTTCAGTTAGTACATTTTGAACCATAAAAAATCATAAGGAAACTTCCCCTCCTCCCACTACCCATAACTGCCTGAACTAACATGTACATGTACTCTCCCAAACTTACCATCCCATGTTCCAAAAAGCACTGGCTCCCTCACAAAGAAGTTTGCCTTCCACCATGGTTTATCTGATACCTGATCTCCCTAAGGTTACAGGGAACAAACAAACATATCACCAAATAAACGAAAAAAACAAGATATCAATAGGCCATTTTCACCATTAGGGGCAATGATGCCATTTTACTACTACTACCAGAATCCTACTAGGGTGTTGCTTTCTTGTGCAAGTAATTTTAGGGCTTTTTGAATGAATGAATGAATGAATGAATGAATGAATGATTTTATTTAATGTCAAAGATGTGGGAAGTGTTTGCACAATCTTCCCAGCCAGAGGCTCATGTTAACAACGCTCGACAAACTAAAGATACAAAACAAGATAAAATGTGAATTATGCATATACAAATACAAAAAACCTAACTATTAAGTACATCGTAATTAAGCCTTGCTAGGATTACTAAATTTACTTTTTTTGTAGATACCCATGTATGAAAAAAAAAATGAAATGAATTCCGGTCTTACTAGTAAAAAGACGTCATTGTGCAAATGGCCTATTGTTCACAGATGACAAAATTGAACATTTTGACTGTGCATGCATCCCTTTTTCAAGCCAAACAAATCACCTCAACTTATGTAGGCTTGTATCGATGGTCATTGTCTAAAACATGCCTTGTTTAAAGTGTGGAGGGGTGGCTACAGGTTCAAAGCCTCACCTGGACAAATATTTACTTTTTGAATAATGATTTGATATTTATTCTGTGCCATTTGCTATTACAAGTATAAAGAAAACATGCATGGAATACATTAATACACGATATTGAAATTTAGTTCAAATATGTTAATATTGAAAATAAAGTACTGAACGTGTATAATATTATTTTAATCACAAACAAAACCAACTATGAGATCGAAATACTGGCTCAGGCATCATAATAACAAATAAACTTAATGTAATTAAACTCATTTTTCCTTGTGCCCGTCATCCGTGAAATATTTGTTTCAAAATAAATTTGCATTTTTGGGGTACGCATCGTATGATGATGAATCGAAATGTCATTTTTGGGGTTAAGTTTTAAAACTTTCTACGAATGCAGTTTAAGAGAAAAACGAAGTGAATATTCCTCGCACAGCCAACCCGTATTTTAAGTGCAGTGGCGTCTACATTCTCAAATAATTTCATTTTTTTGTTCAACATTCATCGCGGAAAAAATGTGTTTTTGCGCCATTTCTTTGTTTACAACCATGGAAGCATGAAAATTTTCGCGTCTAAAAAAATTGATATATTTTTTTTATACAATAATAGTTACGATAATAAGAGAACAAACTTTTTTTTTTCAAGTACAAATCAAAATATGTGGGTCATTTCTCATGTGGACCAAATAACATAACCCATCAGAAGCAGCTGTATTCACGGCAACCACACACAGGCTCATGACACAGGTTATAGAAAATCAGTTTAGACGTACAAAACCATACACGTATAGAGTGAAAACTCTTTTAACTACTCGATCACTTGATTGAATTGCCCTTAAAATTTAACGAATTAGTCGCTTTTCTGTACATACACAAGAGCTCTGGGTGAAATCGACAAAGTGATAACCTTTCGAACAAGAAAGCGATCGAGCACAATCGCGATATCGACTCGATTTGCGAGTAGAAATACATAAGTCACTTTCAAATCACTTAGGGTTAAAATTAGCATTTGGCTTTTCTTTTTTACCTGTTCTTCGTCAAAAAGGTCTTTAACATTAGGATTTCCACTGGCTGTGCTTCCACGGGCAGTTAAACTTGACGGATCGTGATTATTTGATCGTGGTGGAGAGCTTTGACCGACAGGGTCTAAACCAAATCTGCTCCAGTCTACAGTCTCTCCAGTCTTGCCGTTATCGGTCATCTCGTCGATTCTTTTAAAGCTTCACCCTCCAGAAGCTCAAGCTTGGAAAAATCCAGAAGACTTAGCAGGCCCATGAAAGAGAAAGCTTCGCTAAGAATGTAGAGAAAATCATCGGAACAACCGCCTCAAAGAATCTTCCACTGGTCAACATATCCGTGGCGGTAAAATATGAATATTCATGCACCGGCAGTTGTCAACATTTGACAGCCAATCATGTGTTGTCAATGGCGACCGCAAATTTATGCAAAAAGAAAGCAAAATTATCATGCGACGAGTCACATACTGATGTCTCCAGTAAACTTGAGAATGTAAGGGTGGAGATATCTTACCGTTCGGGCGAAAAATATATGGAAATTATTTACCCGTTCGAATATATATGAACGCTGTCAACAAATGGCTTACTAATGGGATATTAGTTGATTGTAATACCCTCTAAGAGAACATGAATTCAGAGAGCAAGAGTCCTGTGACTGATTCAATACCTAGGGCTGCAAGCAAGGAATGGATTAAAAAATAGAGTAAATTAGATATTTTCAGCTTCAATCATGGAGATTACGACAGAATCCAGCAGGAAATTGAGTAATTTTAATTTTCGGTGGACAAAAATCTTGTGCCAGAATAATTTTAAACATACTGCATTTTTTTTATATATATTTTTCAAAGGCTATATATGTAATCAGTTATCTGTAATAACACCAAGGAAAATTTCTTATGGGAGCCTGAGAAAAAAAAAGGTTAGATTTCACAAAATGACATCTTACCCATGAAATTTTCAGAATTTTACATGTGTTTTCGCAATTCTTGTGAAATTTGACATTTTCCTGGGGATTCTGTCTTGATGACAATTCTCAAGAATATTGATGAAGGGGGATAATTTACGTTCAATGACCGGCACATCGGCCTGAGATCATGCCCACACCCTACTCAGACTCACACAAAAAAATCTAAAAACCTATGATTACAGGTAAACGTTCAGTGTTTTACGTTCTAAACAACAAAAGAAAATTAATATAAGAGATGTGAAAAGCAAGAGAGGTGAGGTGAAGTGATTGTCACCAACGCCTTAAGATTTTAAGAATGTAGTAATGTCTAGAAAATTATTGTGCAGCCCGAGCTATTGGGGCCTGGATAGAAAACTGATACATACTCGGCCAGGTTGGCTCTTCAAAGATTAGCATGAGTTGCAGGCACACTTGTTACAGTCTGTATCGGGGGTTTAGGTACGAACCAGAAAATTCAGTCATTTGAGTAGCCTGCTTTAACGTTCACATGGTAGGGACAGCGCAAAAAAGATAGGGGGAAAGGTGGGAGAGGTCCATTCTTTCGTCTCCCCTCAAAAAAGTCAGAAAGGGGCGTCTGTGATTTACCGTTGATAATTGTGTTCAGGAATAATTTTGCATAAATTATTAAAAGTGATTTACGCTGACCAAAACTTCCGAGGCTCACATTTCTGTAGAGGTAGATTCCAATATGGCGGTCGATGCGGCTATCCTCTCCATTCCCTCCCTCTACTAAGGACTAAAACATGCCATCAGTCGAGCGGGTATGCAGGCAAAGCGGGCAGGTAGAGCGGACTGCCTGAGCAACACTGATCCCGAGGGACTAACAAGTAAGTAAGCAAAGCAGACTCGCCCAAGAGAATGACCCGTGCGACGAACCCGAGGGATTACTAATACTCAAGTGGGCAACTAGAGGAGACGCCCAAACCACGATCACGAGGGACTGCCCATAGTACAGGACAATGACGACTTTTAACTACCGAATCCCCATTAAAGCCCTTTGCTCTCACACAGCCGAGGTTCACATAACATGACAAAATACTGAAATCAAACTGTAAGAAACTCTGGATATTTATTTTTCACTGCGGTTTTAAAAAATAAAACTGTTCTGCACTGTTAAGAACTTTTATTTTCTAAGAAGAACCAGCCGTTGCTGGCTGTATCGGTTGTTAAGGCGCATGCCTTAATTTCAGTAGGATTTACTCAGATTTCGTCTTCCCACCGATCACTTTTCTTCTTTGGCGGATCATGTGACAGTAGAGTTGAGGGAAAACTGCAAATGATCATACAAGAAAAGTGCGTTATTTTTAAACTGTTCCTTGCTGTACAGACCTCATTACAGAATATTCAGTCATAAATATATTCACTGCAAGAACTTTACGTACAACAAGTACATAAGCAATACACCATATGTCGTACACATTTCCTGCACGTACACCCTTCACGATTTAATGAAATAGCTACCATTAAACACTTAACAGGCTATTTTTGCTAGTTTTAATTTATGGCCTACTTTACTTGATTATCTTAATTCTTGAGAGCTTTGAGAAAGCTAAAAGATCGTACTGTATAATGATTATAATACACGTCCCTTAGGTATCTAAAACCCAGGAGACTGTAACCAGAGAAAACAGCTGACATTTAGCGACGGCGCCAGTGGTTTCCCGCGAAATGACGTCTGAAGATGGGGGGAGAAATTCCATACTGATGACGGGGACGAGCCAGTACCAATAGAACTACGAGGGTTTCAGTGGGGTAGTAGCTTTTACAGTTGACAGTAGCCATTCACGTGGTACAAAAACGCCATGCTGGAGAGCAAAAGTCGCACTGGGACAAGACAAAGAAAGGAAATTTATTACCATTTAAAATTGTATGCCTTTTGTTTGTCTTGTCGTAGTGCGACTTTTGCTCTCCAGCATGGCGGTTTTGTACCACGAGAATGGCTAGTTGCAAACGGCTATTTTGACGGTTGGCGGTTAAATTTTAGGGCTTTTGACGGTTGACGGTTATTATGTGGAAATTTTGTCCAGTAGTTTAAGTAAATATCAACGTCTGTATAAATTGATATTAACTGTTGTATTTTGGAGGTTGTCTTGCCTTTAGCTTTTAAAATTTCGAAATATTTACAGATATAAGCAAGTTGTAATGTCTTGTGATGTCTAGAGAGAGTGTTTTTTGTGAACATGGCAACTAGTTTTTCCACGGTTTAGAGATTGAGCAAGAAGTCCGTTGCGATCAGCTGAAATAGTGAGATTTGAAATACTTTGTAACTTTTTGACGCTCAATATTAATCTGTTTGACGGATGATGGTCAACCACATTGACACCCTCTGCTAAACCCATATCTGGAAAGCGAAACGTCATAAGTATGAAATTTATGCGCTCGTTCCTCGGACGTCATTTGATTTCATGATGTCACCACTGGTCTCCGAGGGAAAACCGGTTTTAGCGTTGCACGGAAAACAAGTAAATACAAGTTACGCTCCGATTTTGATGGGCTGCTACTAAACTCTTTGAAATTCAAGACTTTAACAACCTTAGGAGATCGATCTTTTGCTGCTGCTGCTCCTCAACTATGGAATTCATTGCCCTATGCGATTAGGAGTAGCCGCTCAGTAGCATCTTTTAAAAAGACACTCAGGAAAAACTATTTCAGAAAGCTTTTTTTGTGATTTTATGTGCTTTTTAATCTCGTTTTTAGTACGTTTTATGCAGTTTTTTTGTACGATTTAAGTGATCTAGGTAATTTTTATAGTTTTAGTGTTGACATAACTGTTTTAACTCTTTTTGGTAGGTTCATGCGCTTTATACATGACATTGTATACTTTATGCAGTCTTAGCATTGATATCAGCGCTATATAAGTATTGTTATTATTGTTAATATTAAGGACATCTCGTCGAACTTACTTGGAATGTAAGACAACATCACCATAATGAGGAAAAGATGAAAATCGAAGGAGAAGTTAACAGCATTTGGCATGGACACGCTGTACAAACCAGACTTGGATACGTAACGAAGTGAAGAATATATTGACACAAGCTCGCCCTGAAAATCAATAAAATAAGTATAAACAGAAACCCATAAGGGGTTGAAACGTGTAACTTGCGTTCAATGCTCGTGAATATTCATTTTGACCATATTTGGAAATCTTAGTGACGGATACCATTTTGCGATCACCATGCAGATGTTTTAAGACAAGAGTTCTGCATTTCAAGGTTAAAAATACACCGTTAAAGGACAAAAAATGGAAAGAGAAAGTTCAAAAGAATGCTCAGCTTTCTTTTTGTGGAGAAAGGGAAGCTTTTCATCAAGAAATCGTCCTTCGAGGAATTCAACCTTGTTTTCTTCACGGCGGAGCCCATGGTCTGTTTTGAAATGCAACCAAGTCAGCGAAGTTTTTGCTGAATTTTCAGGTACATTTTGCACTCTATGGCCAAGACAATTACGTTTTTGAGAGGGAATTTATGTATTTTTAAATGTCTCATAGACGTTTTATAAATTTTTCTGTTCGGTGCTAAAGAAAAATTACAAAATGTGCCCTGATTTGAGATGGATTTTGTGTTGAATTTTGCCATGTGCTTAGCGACGTCACTTGCGTGAACGGATCCACTATCCAGTTAGTGTTTTCCGAATTTCTTTAAAGGATTAAATTTTTGGACTTTGAATAAAAATTTTCAAGAAACAGTTTCTCTGGCTATTGTTTTGAGTTTGTTCATTCATAAAATTAGCTCAAAACGCGATAGTGACTACCACATCTAAGTTTAATTTAGCTTTTAAAATGCTTTTCACATTTATTACAAGCATCACTTTTTGCGAAGATGTCAGGTTCAGGTTTCGGACACTTTCGATACGCAGCTAATGAATTTTACTCGAAAATATTTTTCAATGTTTATTCTAGACTTTTCACATAAGAATTTTAAAAGCCTATTTGCAGTATAAGTTTACTGTGCAGAGGGTCAACGAGGCATCGTTTTTTGAAGTGACAACTTCAGGAAGTTTCGAGGCCGTCAATGGGTTTCATAATGTTACGTTTGGCCCGGGTGGTAAGGCAATAATATCCTGCTCAGTGTTTCGGTAATATTCGTGGTTTCAACCTTTGAAAGCTTTCTCGGCTTTCGGGAGTTTTTCCCCCGTTTCTCGGCCATTTTTTTAAGCGGGCGCGGGAACCTGAAGGAAAATTACGTCACGTTGTTTACGAAGTTTGATTGGTCAGTTATCTCTTCTTCTCGTTCTAAATATAGTACTTTCGGAATTAAATAATCACGAGCATCGGACAAAGCAAACATATGAGAGTTACACGTTTCAACCCCTTATGAGTTTCTGGTATAAATAACCTTCCCTTTTTTGTTACATTTTGACATTCAGACATTTTGATAATCTGCATTTAGAGTCTTTTAAATTATTTTTTAATTATTTTTATTTATTTATTTATTTCATTATTTATTTATTTTTTACTCCTTATCAACGGTAATGCAATTGCTACATTTTGTGTCCGTCTGTGTCAGTACTATAGTCCTGCTTCTCTACATGCACCAGTTTTAGTGGACAAAAGAAAAACGTGTAAACGACATCGTTTGTGTCATAATGTACAAAAGGTACCAAAAATGTTTTTACCTTTGGATTCACAACCTTACACATGTACTACTACATGAGAAATTTCTGCAATTTGATTGGCTTAAAGCAGTGGAATTTCAGCTTAATTTGAAATACCTACATGTGAAAATTACAAGACCATTGCGAGTGGTAGTATAAACAAATAATAGAGAGATTAAGATTCACTTTTACGCCAAACCGCAAACGTGAATTTGTACCACGTGACCAAGTTTTCCCCTTATTTTTCGTGTACAGTTTATTGCTTCTACACAAAAATAAGTAGTTTTATGCCAGTTTTATCCATAAGAATCGTTCTGGACTGTTTTTATCTGCTTATTTTCTATTTTGAGAAATTCTCAACTCACGTTTGCCGTTTGCCGTACGCCGCAAACGTGAATCTTATTCTCTCTAATAGCATGATTTGTACGTGATATTTGGCATAGATACCACTCGTGCTATTTCAAAATTTTCTCAAATTTCACTCGCCCAACGGCTCGTGATATTAGGTATAACAATTTCGAAATATCACTCATAGGATTTACGCCAAATATCACGCTATTAACTATACAAACCCGTTTTCGACCTTAGTAAAAGAACACAAAATCCGTTTTCAGGATTCATGAATTTTCCCGTTAAAACGCACCGCGAGAGCAAATCATCGTACACTGTTTCACATCACGTTCTCAAAACATAAAACATTAAGTTACTTTACTCACCGTTACACCAATGGGATAAAGAATAAAGAAGAATGTATATCTAAAATAAACAAATAGGATATCAAAATCGAAATCTCTGACGACTAAAACCCCAACTAAATCAGCATTTGCATCACGACTTTATATTGACAAGTGCTCTCACGCGAAAATTATGTGCATGAACTCGACGCCTGATAAGTAGAACTTAGATACAACATTTGTCCGTTAAAGAAGGCCATTCTATGTGACCTGTGAAGACTGGCATTTTTGTTTGTTTGTTTGTTTGTTTGTTTTTTTTTTTTCACTGGAACCTCAAAATAGAGGAGAAGTGAAACCCAAGTTTGTTTATTTATTTAGTGACTACTGCAGTGCAGTTCTCATTCATCTTGTGTGGTTGATTGCGAATGTTCATACTCTTACTCCACTTTGTTTTCAGAGGGAAATTTGTGTCGCACGATCAATGCCACAATCTGAGTTTGTTATTTCGTGGAGTAAATTATGCAGCAGCTGCCTCGTACCCATATGACTCTCCGTGGACCCTTGCGGTTACTTGCGTGTCACGCGCGTGTCACTCGCGTTTTGCGCTCGCCTCTGCACCTGAGGAAGAGAAGGCTAATGCAAGGAAGGTGAGTATCTTGCTACACGCGACTGTTTCTTGCCACAGGGTTCATGATCCCAGAGATCATTTTAGTTCAAACTCTAAGAGTGATTGTTTCCTAAGCAATACAAGCAGTAAAAACATGACCAACCTGCACCATTGAAGAAAATAAGGCAGACTACCGAGCAAAGACAATGCATAGAAAGCATAACGAATAACTTCTGTAATGGACCATGCTAGCACAAAAGCAGTAACCCCAGGACTGTCTTGAATCTAAACAAAGTAAACACAAATGTACGTTAAGTGGGAAAGGTTTGAATCCAGGAGTTTTTTCATAAGTAGGTTGAGCATCATCGTCCGGATGAGGTAGTCCTGAGTAGGACTGCTGTTGACAGTGACTGACGTTTCGACAACCTGTGCGGTAGTCATCTTCAGAGTCAAAGTGAGTAGTATCACGTCAGTTAATGGTATTAATAAATCAGAGGGAAAATGATGGTGCCTTTACTAGGAGGCTTTGCGCAGCACTAAACGTTTCTTGGGGGGGGCCACATCTCAAATCAAGATCTGTACGGTTACCTACCAAAGCTTTCTAGCACGATCAGGGAAAAAGGAATGAGAGCAGCTGAACACTGTGTTAAACACAAAGCCCACAGGACGAGGCATTGAAGCTTGTGTTGTGGCAGCCACAGCACGAGCAAACTACGAGAGGAAGACCTAGGACCACGTACATACACACTCTGCTTGAGGACACTATGTTAGTCACTACCGGTTAACTTAGAACCGAGAATCCATGTTGTCCAAGCTAGTGCTCGACTAAACTATCTAACTAAGACAATGACTTTCTAAATACCTGTCTAATCCAGTCGTGTTGATGTTGTTGTTGTTGTTGTTGTCGTTTTTTTTTTTTTTTTTTATCAAATTCAATGCATGGTTGTACATGTTACCCAGTATGACCTCATTAATCACACAGACTACATCAGTAACAGAATGTGCCCAGGTGTGCTGTGCATATTTCCCTTCCAATTTTCGAGGTTTTGGTGGGTTAGGACCAGGCTGATGATGGGTTGCCTGGCCTGCTCCAGCCTACTCACCTGTGGCACACTGTAAGCAATGGCCCAGGTAAGAAAGAGTCTGGAGGCTACTTGAAATGCAGTTAAAACAACTGAAGATGGCACCAGACCTGCAGAAAAACATACTTGAGAAATCACTGGGAAACCCTTACATAAGTAACCATTTAAAACAACCAATTGTAATAATCCTGCTAATGAGTACATCAATGTAATATTTCCTCAAACTGCCAACCCCTATTGTGGAGCTCTATTTAATTAACCTATGAGTGTTTTTGCACTCCACATCAAATTGGGATTTTTAAGGTGGCTGAACACAGTTTTGGCAGTTTGTGAGTATATGTCATTTGCCAAATTATAGCAAGAGAAGGGTCGCAGCTCACAAGCTGAAACTTGGCATATGAAAAATATACTGATGAAAGATTTTGATTGACAGGTAAAATTTGACATTTTCATAGTTCCCATGGCAACATGAACGATTGAATACAACCTTAAAATTTCACTTTTGCTCAGTTTACAGAAAATTCACTCATTAGATTTTCCTATAAACTTGCACATAGCTTATTATAATTAATCATAACCATTTGAAACTTATTTGATCAAATTTTAACAGAGGGGTTTTTAGATAATCAATAATATAATTGTACTGTAATTATTAAATGTGTCGCAAAAATCGTCTGTTCAACTTCCATTTTAAAGTTCTCGTTATCTAAAATACGATAAAAGTAAAAATTCCTCCAAATATCACAAAATTTTAATGAGTAGATTTTGGGAAATCGTCTTCTTTTTATCATTACTTTTTCGCTGCCATGTTTGTTTGTCTGAGTTAAAACACTCGCCGTCACGCGAGTTACCGCTGACCGCCCGCAAAACTGTGTTCAGCCACCTTAAGTGAGGTGGGTTTTTTCACAAGCGAGGGAAAGGGAGGAAACCTAAGGAACACCACTGGAGAATGGTATAGGGAACAAAAAATAATCAACCCACACATATGCATGTATGAAATGATGGGCTGAGCCAAATACAGGGCACATGAGGGGGAGCTGATAATACATAACTTAATTTCCCGGGTTGGAAGCTTAATTTCCAGAAGGCTTGCCATTGGGGCAAGTCACGTTCTGCAATTTCATTATACAAGTACTAGCCCAGATCATTTTCGTTCACCAATACCCCCCCCCCCCCCCCCAGTATTTCAGGGAAATAAAATAAAGAAAAAAAAAAGCTGTGACATTGTTGTGGTTATTTTTCCCTGGTGCTTGCAAGAAGCACCATTTTGACTTTCTTTTAACCAAGGCGTCAGCTTGCCATTTTAAAAAACTGTTTTCTCTTCCTCTCGAGAATCGGCTTTTTTTGGCACCCTCATTGCGAGTTATAAATACTCCTGGAAAATATCAACAATTTTTCAAACTGCAACCATATGAGGAAAGGTTGACACAGTCTAATTCAGCTGCATGGATTGTCCTCAGCTGTATGGGTGGTCCCCATAATTTTTAAGCACTTTTGGATGAAATTTTCCACAGTTTAATCTGAAGAAGTGACTAGTTAGCAGCAAGAGAAACAACTCTAATCATAGTTATGCTTGCTTATTCATAGAAACAGGTTCACTCACCAAGACAAAATAATATAGCCATGTATCTAGGTATTCTAAGTACACGTATACGAGACTAAAGACAATTTTTTTTTAATCAGTTGTAGCTAGAAATTAAAAGGCAAAAATACCACCAATAACATAAAGAAATTATGATAGGAATGATATCACTACAGGTATGGACATATCACTCACCTATTGCACAGTGCAATACCTGTGAGATAAGAAAAACACGAGTTTGAAACTCTTTGATGTGATGATTAATCCAATAAACCCATAATCATACTAAGATTCAGCAACATTTTAAGCAGGTATTTCAAAATTTGCGCACAGTACATACCTCTAGTATGGCTGCTGATTGAAAGACCTGGAGTGGTTTCTCTATGGAGCTATACAGCCCTATGTGAGACTTCTTCTTTACTAAGTGCTGCACTGAGAGAATGAAAATAGTGCCCCACCTAAAGAAAATAATGAAATACATTAAACCTTGTGGTGACAATAAGCCCTTAATGTAAAAATTATATGTTCTGTGCATATTTATACACTGCACAGTGGCAAATGTCCTACTCTCTTGGTAGTGTTGCAACCTTAACATGAACATTAATACTAATTGGTTCTTTACATTTAGGTTGAAGGGTAATGAGTGTGGTAGCAAAGAATGAATTAGAAGATAGCATGAGATTCACCTTCACATGATGCAAAGAAACACCTCACTCTTGGAAAGTTAACATGTTGGTTGTTTTATCTTTGAGGTTATCCACACAGGAAAAAATAACAGATTCCCATTTTTGGATATTTTAGGGTATTTAAAGAATACCCATAAAAATCCCAAATTTGGCAAAGTGAGACAAGTCCCAACCAGGGAATTCCCAACTAAGTTCCCAGATTGGGACTTGTCTCACTCTTCCAAATTTGGGATTTTTATGGGTATTCTTTAAATACCCTAAAATATTCAAAAATGGGAATCCGTTATTTTTTCCTGTGCCAGGAAAAGAAAAAATAATTGCAAAAGGACAGTAAAAAGTAAAGATGGTTTGTCTTCATTTGTCAATTTGCTGCTTCAAATTAGGCTATATGTAGGTTATTTGTATTCAAACATGATTTTGCTTTATTGGTAAGAATTTATAGACAGGCATAAACCTTCTCAGTTGTGATTGATATTTGCACTCACGTTGAAGGGAGTAAAAAATGGAAATTTGTATTACAACATTTTAATTTCAGTTATAAGAAAAGAGTGTACATGGATGTTCATAAAAGTTACAATGCCTTTCTGTTTAATTAGGCATAGTCATTACTATTTAAAAGCAAGAAAAAAAAACTAATAAAGTTGATCCCTGGAATTTGATAAAGTCCTCAGAACTTATTTATCATATGATCACCATGGGTAGATCACATTATGATCAGTCATTATGTCCACCATGCAAAATAGCATTTCTTTTTCTTTGTTCTTGCATACAATGTTTCACGAGCGAAAGCTCTCTGCATTAAAATTTACAAATCAAGAGAATATTTAAGTGGAATTACTGCTTATGTTTTAAATGACTGCAAAAGAGATAAGCTTAACTCTTGCGCACAAGAGTTGTGCCTATCAAAGGTTCATTATAGAAAAGTCTTGCATCCTAACATTAAGGGTTTCCTCCACTTTCATGATAACACACGTGTTTTCATGGTAACTTATCCATGAGATGGAGTAGGATGAAACAAACTTCTGAAGACAATTATACTAAAAAAGCTGCAAAACGCAGTTGAGAGCGGCCGGAGAAGAACTGAATCAATTTTTGATGCGCGTTCTGACACCTGAGAGCGTGCATCAAAGTGATGTCGCAACTCGACTGGTTGAAAACCCGACAGCACTTTATTCTATGCTATTTATTGTATTTAACATTTTTCTCTTAAAACTCAAAGAAACCACAACTTCAGTGCACCATGTTCGTTGCAAGCCGTAGCTTGATTTCTGTTTACTACTCTACTTATAACGAACCAGCTGATCACGGTCCGACGCGAGCAAAGTCGACACCAAAACCACGCGCTGAATTATTCTCTTGCATCTAGATTAGATCAAAATAGATCTCTTATCCTAATGTAGCAGATATAAATAAGATCACCCATTTTAAAAACTTGACAGGATATAAAATCCTACTTACCCAAAAGTAAGAATGACATTGTACAAAACCAGGTAAGCCTTCGCAATGACAGCCATGTTATATTTGGGAAGGAGAGGAGGCTGGCGCCTAGTGGAAGACTGACCACAGGTTACCCAATCAGTAGGAAGCAAGAAGCAGACTTTCTGAGTTGTTAGTTTCTCTATTTCTGAGAGAACAAAAACTTTGGTTTAGGCTTCTAGTCTTCGGCATTTGTCTAAGTTGCAAGCAAAACAGCCCAGGACCTGGAATGGTAGTTCGTTTGAAATGTTTGGCAAGGCGCTTAAAAACGGTCATATGATTAATTGATTATAAAGACTAAAGTTTTTCCCATTCGTGTATGAGAGTATGCCCGGGCTGATACGCGCGGTGGGAGAGTCATTTCTATATGTCAACAGGATCGTCTTAAGGAGAAGTCCTTCTTATAGAGAGTTTAAAAAAGAGGTAAAAAAAGGCAGGGACCAACTCTAAGTGTCCGTTTTACAGCGGTACCCGTCTTATAGACAAGTCCGTTAAGAGAGTGGACTATATGGGACATGTGGTGGGTATTAACATGAGAGACTAGCCGTCAGTTTCGAGCGCCGCCATTGTAATTGGTTTCTTCAATATCTCCCTCGTTATGTTTGGCATACTACCGAAAATTCAACGATATGCGTGATTTGATGTTTAAATTTTGGAATAATTGGAGAATGTTGGATTTGGGAGATTTTGAAAACGAAAATATGAAGTGAATAATTAGTAAACAAATAACAGATAGTCCACCACCACGACAAGGTGCTTCTGATTCCATTACCGGACTAATTGGTTTACGTGTATATCTTTTCTATCCTACCTCATTTCCTTCCCAAATCAAAATCATTTCCCCAAAAAAACAACCAGAATACCCCTTTAATACAGCAGTATGCTGTAACTAAGAACTTGGATCCATTATTGCCCCTCTGCGGACTAAGTTCTTTCTACTAGCTTGACAGAGAACGCCATTGTTCGACTCCGGCCTATGAAAGATTCGCCGATGCAGCCACGCGGGTTCACTTTTTGGGTTTTACAAACAAAGCCACGTGACCTAAAAATATTGAACGTTTGGCGTCAAAATCAACTGTCACATCTTTGAATTGGGGCTCTATTTCGTTTGGTATAGGCTACAAGACGTTTTAAGTGGGGGGGGGGGGGGGGAGGAGAAGGGGCGTTCATTCATTCCCTGATAACAGAGGGGGCTTTGCTCAAAAATAATATGGTATTTCTTGGACATCGGAAATTCATTTTGACCTAACTCTAAAAACTCAGGTGGGGACCCGAATTCCCATTCCTTAGATTTCCCAATGCCTGTAACGCTCGTTTACTGAAATCGTAAGATGATTCTGGGGGAACAGTTGAAAAGAAAAAAAAAGGCAGGGCTAGAAATTTATATTTGTTATTGGACTCAAGCCCTAACTATCTCTACGCAGATTTCACATTGCGGATTGCAACTACAAACAATGCAACTAAATAAGTTTTGCTATGATTATTATCTATCACGTATACTGAGCATTTATTTGCAGCGAAAAAACGGACACACTTATTTTATTCTCGTCGGAGTTGCTTTTTATATTAATTTAGAATGAAAGTATCCAGAAGGTGATCAGCTAACATTGTGTTATAATTTGTACCTCAAGCTCGTTCTCAGAGTTTTCTTCTATTCGTCTCCCGCTCCGAAGGACGCGAAGGAGAGGACCCAGGGAACGAGCTTGTCTTTGCCTCTTTGGTGACTGAAACGTTCTCGCTAGGACACATTAGATATTATAGGATTAGCTGAAAATTTCTTCCTACACCGCGTCATTTTCGTACGGTATCCCAACACCACCCTTTTCACCTTCTTACAAGTTAAATTACCTAACATAAATTAAGCTGCCAAACTTTCATTCTGTGAGTGCGAGGATTTTTAGTAGAGAAACCGAGCATATAAGAAGACGTCTGAAAATTTTCAAAGGCGTTCCAAAGATTACCAACAGAAGACGAATTCAAAGATCGTTAAACGGAAAGAACGATCTTCCATATGGAATCTTCTACGCTGGTAAGCTGCGGATGGGTCTCCGAAGAGAAAAGCAGACCTGAGATCGAACTTTGCGATCCGTAAGTCTAAACCTCTTACTATACCTAACGATTGATTGTCATATGAGGCAGTCAGGTCAGGTGGATGTGCTATATTGGATTTTCTTCTGCTCTTCACGACAATGCAAACGCTGTCTTTGGCCTTCTGACATGATACTGTATACCGTAAATCCTAGTAAACCCCCTCGGGGGGGGGAGGCTTATCTATTTCAACCCCACTTGAGGGGGGAAGCTTAATAGAAACGGGGGTCTTATTTGCTTTACAAAGGACAATGGTATCAGTTCTCCATAAAGAACTAGGAGACAAAGTGGAGAAGCTCAAGAACAAGAAATTAAGGTTGGAGGACATGCAGCCGCAGAATCAGAATCAAATCCGAACTTCCAGTTCGTAAATAAACCATCCAGGATCACCCAGTCAACAAGAAGTTTTACAGTCGTGATTGATTGATACAGTCTTATTTATTAGTAAAGAATAATTATGAGAGGGAGGGTGGGGGGCTTGTGAACTTTCTTGCCCTGAAAAGGGTGGCTTTTTAGAGTGATGGGGCTCATTTGAGTGGGGGGTTTAATAGAGGATTTACGATAATTTATTCCTTATTTAAATGAATCAGGAGGCAACTGATTTGGCAGTACCTTTGGTAGCGGTCTAGTGGATCCTAGCTTATTAGAGGTGTTTCGATACAGCTGATACTTTACTAATTAGCTTAAGCTTTTATTGTTTTACTGTTAAGAAACAGATGTTTCTTAATCTCGTTTCCACTTTTGAAAATGTATGTTGCGTAGCATACGAAACGTCAAGTTATTAAAATGCGTAAGTTTGATATGTTTATCACCGTTGTTTGTGTTTTATTCCTCGATACAGTTTAGTTTCGGAGACCATACCGATATTTTTCTATCGCCTTAAAAGGGATTTTTTCCTTGTCCGATCGCTATAAAATGTTCGCCAGTGATTGACTATGGATTGACGTTTGTCAAGACGTACTTTTAACTAAAATCGATATTGCTATGACAATAATAAACAAAAAAAATGGAATTTGATAAAAGCCCAATTTTGCGCAATCTAGACCTGCTTCTAAAAATCCAGCACTAGGAACTTAAAGTTTGGTGTTTAGCAAATAACCTCCGTGAGAAGTAAAAAATTCTGTATGTTTGCAGTCAAATAAAACGTAAATATATTTCAAACCTCGTATTTTCAATAGCCGTGATAAATTATGTAACAAAAAAGTTCTAAATAACTTAAGTTAATCTTGCGTCGGAACGCTGCTTCATATGATATTTCGATTTTTGTAACGCAGATATTGTTGTCATAGTTAATATCGATTTTAGTTAAAAGTACGTTTTGACAAATGTCAATCCAAAGTCAATCACTGGAGAAAATTTTATAGCGATCGGACATGGATAAAATCCCTTTTAAGGCGATTGAAAAATGTCGGTATGGTCTCTGAAAAACTGTATCGAAACACCTTAACTTCAGTTAGCTTCTAGTAAATTGGATACAATGTAGCCGATCTTGAAACAACTATTTGCTAAAGGCTACAGATACTAAAGTGGCTTTCTACATGTATAATTATACTCAGTTGTACAGGCAAATTCCCACATTCCCTTGCCTTACAACCAGTTTTAACAACAGTTAAATTATACAACCAACAAGTTTTTTTTATATTTTCATTCAAAGTTCCTCTTATTGATAAGATGCTTTTAAAATGGTGAGTCGTAGGTCTCATTGTCGTATCCGTAGGAAGCAAACCGGCCACGTGATGGTCGCCGTTTCTAGGAAATCAATGTCACAATAATGTCATTATTAACAATACTATTAATAGTGTAATGATTAATGACAATAATATAAAGAAGAAGATGATGATGATGATGATAATGATGATGAATTGATGATGATAATGATGATGAGGAAAAGGAGGAAGAACAAGAAGAAGAAGAAGAAGAAGAAAGAGGAGGAGGAGGAGGAGGAAGAACTGAGAGCAGTTTCTCTTTTGCTTAAAAATCTGTGAGCGAGCGCGATGTGCGAGTGAAGGACGTAAAGTAGCGACGAAGCCTTGAGCGGCATCGAATTGTGTGGTCTTCGAGCGCCGCTCGTACACTCTCAGGTCGCGCTCGCTCACAAATTTCCGAGCAAGGGAATTTGATGAGCTTGAGGAGGAGCAGAAGGAGGAGGAAGAGGTGGAGGAGAAAAAAGGGGAGGCTTATACTGGAGGACTGGAAGGTCGAAGATGAAAATATTTTCAAAAAAGCAACGATTATCAGGTCTCCCCTAACCTTTTTCTCATCTCGCTTGTAAGCATATGCTCCGTATCCTAAGGAGCCAATACACAACAGAAATTCCACGCCACTCAACACAAGTAAAATAACGCTGAAGGCTTTGGCTCTAGTCATGTTCTGATCATGGTAGTTCTCGTACGAATACCAGCTGAATGTTCCAGTTTCCTCTCCAGTGAAAGCCGTGTGAGCCGCCATACTGTAGCATACAATTAGCAGTATTGACAAGAGCAAACATATCACGGAAAACAGCAAAAAGTCGGTTAGCTAAAAGGAAAATACGTAGTTAGAAACAACCTTAATGTTGGTTTCTTGTTTCATTTATTCGTTTTTGGTTTGGTTTTGGTTTTTGCTCTTCATTTAAGAAGTATTAAAATCCTTTTTAATTTTTGAACTTTAATAAGGTGAAGACTTGCAGAAGAAATAACAAATTTAGAGGGAAGATTGCTATTTCGTTGCAACTGAGTTGATAACTTAAAAATATGTCCAAAGGTTTAAAGAGTGGGGAAAATAAGGTTACGCAAACACTCACGTAATATTTTTTGGTGTTATCTGCTTTCTCCATATTTGCGTCAAGGACTCCAATAGCACCAGTAGCTGCAACCTATGACGAATACCTTCAAATGTAATTAATCTTGAAAAGAAAAGGTAGAAGTAACTTTCACTGAATATCTTGCGGCGATCTCCTCGTCCTTCTTTGGATCAAAGTTCTAAGCTGATCTCACGCAAGTCAGAGTTCTAAATGGAAAAGCTATCTAGAGCTGATATATCTGCAGACAGTATTCAAACAGTGTAATAAGAATACAGACGCAATCCCGCTCAGCAGTAACTATTGCAGATCTAAATCTTTAGCGGGTTTGTCTAAGATTGTACGTACCCGACAGCTAACTAATTGTTTTAGCATTTACGATGATCAGGCCTCATGTCAGTGAACATTATGTAAGTAAACCAGTTTTAGTCTGACTTCTTGAATGCTCGATTGGCATCAGTACCGTAATTATGATTATGACCTTAATCGGTAGCAATTCTATTATGTTTATCGTGCCAAGTTTATGGCTTAAACTTCCTTTTCACCCAAAGTTAATGTAACTAGCGTTCTTCTAAAGGAAAGAAAAGGAACTAAGAAGTGAAAGTCAGATTTTTACTATCAGTATCTTTCTGACTTTCTCTGATCATTAACTGTTACACTACATGAAACATCAAATGAACGATGGCCTCATCACACTAAATGGGAAATGAATAACTGACTTAAAATCTCTCTATGTGTTTCACTGTTCGCTCGTTAATGAGTTTGGCTCAGTGGATCCGCAAGAAACATGCACTCACTCATTAATTTCTCGCTATAGGTTTTCTAAACTACTTCGAAGTAAGTAGAAATTAAAATAGGGTATATTGATCTCATGTAGAAGGGACGTTTTCCTGTTATTGAATAATTCAGATAAGGAACTTTGCATGTTAGTTAACATAGTGTCCAGAAATGGACAACTGTCTCAGGTTAATCCATCATAAAATGATCAACATAAGACTATGAAACTGCTTATATTAATTGGCAAATTCTAGAAATTAAACGTTTTGATCCGTATACGGTATCAATAACATTATATATTTGCGCACGAAATCCTAAAGCGTGACCATTTTATAATGATGAAAATTTGTCAGCAAAATCTACAAATGAATTGTGTTAGCCTTACTGCATGCTTTTTTTTTTTCATTTCCATAAAGTGAACACGCGCCAAAATGCATGCTATAAATCGTTTTGACTGAAAGAGGTATGAATTAGACTTACAATAACACCGATCCATAGACCCAACAGCATCACACTTGTCCAATGATCCACAGCAAGTCTAACTACAACTCCCATTACGATCAATAAACCTCCAAGAATGCCATGACACACACCTAAGATCTTTAACACGCCATCAAAATACACAATTGTCTCGTCACGAACGCCCATCCTTTGAGAAGAGCTTAGCTACATTCAACCAAGGACTTGTCGAATGTCCGATGATCTAGAATGACCTCGAATCACACTCCAAAACAAGACGTTTTGATAAAAGTATTTAAGATATTAACATAATATACAATGAGCATGCCTTAGGCTAGTTAGGCTGTCTGCGTGGCGTCGACGTTTAGTAAATTACTCTTTCGTTAAGCTACCCCGGCTCAGCATAGGCGACTGACTTAAGATATCAAAATAATTATGGAGGCTGTGATTGCATTTGCTGGATATTTGTTTGAGCCTGAATCGAGGAGAAAGACTTACTGGTCGTTACCCTTGTACAAATGGCCGGGGAGCCTTTTCAAACAAAAATGACCTCTAGAGACCTCTAGGGTCTTGTAAGTGTCCGCTTGGTATATACAGGGTATGTGGTTCTAATCAAATAATTATCAGAACCTGCCTCCTCCTTTTGAGCTGATCATTTATTCGTACTTTGGTTGAGAAAAAGGCGAGCACGATAACCCGAGCCTGATTGATGACTTGAATGACTCAACTAGGGACCAGAAGAGAAGCGCCCGTTTTCTCCTTCCCGCCTAGCTTTGCGTGCAATTTCACATCGAAACAGAGACTTCTGGGAACGATGCAGTCAGCATCAGGTCGATTCACCGGTCGTAGTTGACTCTTGCCAGTCCTTTCTAGTGCTTCAGGGCTCATGCGATCAGTTGTAAGAAACAAACAATTTTAAACTTAAAAGTGAGAATCCCTTCTGTGGCCGTCTCCTTTGTTCAGAAGGATTTCAGTTTCTAGCAGAATATCACAGGAAACTTGGCCGATGGCGGATTAACGACTATCTTGCCAGGCATGCACCAGTGCAGAAAATGATCGCTACAAAACCACTTCATTCGTTTCAAAGTTGGGCAAAATGTCATAAACGATAACAAACTAGGCCAAAGCATTATTGTTTAATACATTATCATACGTTTAAAAGGAGGCAGGGGGGGGGGGGGGTTAATAGAGGATTTACAGTATTTCAGTTTTTGTTTTGGCATCAGCCATCTCAGATACACCATTTTTAATCAATTAAACGTGATGTAATGATTTTGCTTAATAACAGTATAAAACAAAGAAATAACAATATAATACATGATGAAATTATTTGATTTGTGGAATGTTCTTACGCAACTGCATAAATTGCGTTCACAACTGCGAGGATGTTTCTTCATTTGATTTCATTTCCGCAGTTCTCACATACGAGTTATTTCATATACACATTAAAGCATTTGTCACAAAAGCAAAATAACACAACTCAGTTGACATGTCAACTCAACCTAAATCTAACATGCGCAGTTTTTCCGTTTTAAATCAATCCTGTAACGTCAAAATTACGTTACGGTTATAATAAATTTAGTAAATTAAGAGTATGTATTAAGCTAATAGATTAATGAGGAAATCTTGAAATACGACGTATTTAACTCATTGTCTTATGAGAATTTTTTATGTATTTTTGACCATGCAACTTTAAAAAATTATATCTCTGCTGCTATTCACAGTTCAAAATCAAGCTATACCTCATTGGAAAGGGCAAAAATTAAACTTTCAGAAAAAAAATATTTTGGCCTCAGGAAACCCATAATATTCCGCCCAAAAAAAAACAATGCATATTTCTAGATAATTATTTTTAAAAAAATTTTAAAGAGTGCAATTTTTGCCACACAAGCAGTACATTTGGTCTAATACAGTAGAAAAACTTTTTTTTCTTCAATGTCTTAGTAAAACAGCCTGAATATCGGTCGAAAAAAAAGAGCAACTAAAAATATTCTAAAAATTTATTTTGTTGACCTAATCGGATTATGCAAATGAGGTCAGAGCTAATTAGCATAGTGAAATTCAATTCGTTGGCGTCCCTCGTCTCAAGATATTTACTTTCGAAAAACACTTTATTTCTTAGTTTATCGGTGAAATATCGAGTTAAAAAGAAGCAGACATGAATTCACTAATATAATTCATCAATATAAGCAAGGATTTGACGGCAAAAAGCGAACCGAAGGCCAAACGGGAAGGAATTCATTGCACTTCAACAACATGTGTTCGAGTCGGCTATGGCATGCAAGATTCAAAACTGTTTTCTTACCTAGATTTTCCCGTTTGTTTTGCTTGTTATCCTCCAAAATCCTTCAAAATAATTTGCTTGACTTGTATTTGGTTCAAATTCGTCGATACAACCTTTCATTCTTCGCAAAAGAAGCCACAAAAACACACGACGGCGAAGGACATTTTACAACGATGTTGAAAAATCATTGCGTGAAGCTCAAAACGGCCCGGGGGCTGGAACTAGGCCCAAATTTGGCTAAATCGGTTAACTTCCTGTGAGCCAAATTTGGAGGCAATCGGAAGTAACGCAATTTTTTGCGATTTTGTCGCGTCATCGATCGAATACGGTCGATTCTCTAGTGGTTTGAAGACAATGAAAAAATGCAAATTTTCAAAGCATGACTACAAAAATCGATCGCCATAGAAACGTCTTTATTGACGAACCCCTTAAAAAAACTTTTAAAAGGACAACACCTCCCCAATATGGGTGGTTACTCCCTACCGTGGATTTTTCTAGCTTGAACAAAGTAAAACGTCACATTGCCTTGATGATGTCAAAAAGGGGATAAATCAAAGAAAAGTATTCCA
Source organism: Porites divaricata (assembly GCA_038088405.1). Lineage (NCBI taxonomy): Eukaryota > Metazoa > Cnidaria > Anthozoa > Scleractinia > Poritidae > Porites > Porites divaricata. Next base: position 67,679,611 of record JBBMOI010000001.1, on the reverse strand, counting down.
AAACTTTTCGTCCTAAACTGTAAACTAAGCTAAGATTGCAAATAACAAAAAAGAAATTAAAAAAAAAGTTAAATGGAAGATCAACGTAAGCAGAGACGATGAGGAGAAATAGATTTCATCCCTCCATTTTCCTTCTTCGGAAAAGCGTCACATGCCGCAAGATTCCGTCTGCAAAAAGATTTCGCATGTACATAGAAAGCAGGATCTAAACCTCATCAGTTGACATCTCTTTTCTACTGGAAAATGAAACGGCAAATTCACGATTTCGCCCGCAGCAGAGGAGATTTCGATATTCTTTTCTGAATACAGGATTCATCCCGGCGTAAATAAACGGATTTATTGCGTTGGACAGGTAGAAGAGAAACATGCAGAGAAGTTCAACACTTCGCGGCATCGTCGCAACGAGCTTGAAGCGCCGTAAGACAACGATAATCCAAAAAGGGATCCAGCATATCATGAATGCAAACACCACTGCAAAGAGAGATTTGCTGATCTTAATCTCATGTGAGCTAATGGACGATGATGCGTTGATGTTGTGTTGGCGGATCACTTTCGCGACCCTTGTGTAGCTAAAAAGAGTAGCTATGAGCGGGGTTAAAAAAACGAAAATAAGAACAATACAGTAATTGATCGTTTTTCCCATCTTGCTGAGATGAGCAATGGAGCACTGGGCGTACCCTGGTACAAATTCGTACGCTTGAAGACCCGCCAGGCGAGGGACTGCTGCGTAGCAAGCAACAGAAAACCAAACGATAGCCAACAACAAAAATGACCTTCTCGCTGAAAAAAATCTGTCGTATTGCTGGGTTGACCTGCATATCCTGACGTATCGGTTAACTGCTGTTAAACCCATAGTCACCGGAGAAGTGTAAATGACAAACAGACTGAAAAAGGCGTGAAGTTGGCAGATTGCTTCGCCGAAGATCCATTCGCCAGTAATAAGCACGCCAATACCAATAGGCATTACAAGGACCGCAGAGAGGAGATCAGTTGCAGCCAAGGCGATGATATACAGATTGGTTGTTGTGCGTAATCGTACGTTCTTGTAAACGGACATACAAACCAAGATATTTCCTGCTAAGGACAGAACATTTAAAATTACAAGTGAGGTTACTTCCACGGTGATAAGGAGGGAACTGCGAGAGCTCAGACTGTCCGCCATTATAATAACAAAAGATGTCTACAAGGATAAATGTAGTAAATGTTCAATATACACTGGACTTGTATTATTCAGCAAAGCCGCAGCTTTGACTGAGGTCATCATTGGTCAACGCCTACTTCCTTGTCAGCGCCGTGCTCCCAGGTTTATGCAAATAGCTGTCCATTGGGATACAGAAGCTTTCATTTTCGGCCTTCTTTGACGAGTTTCCAACCGGAAGATGGGAGCCAAAGTAACACCCCGACACCATACTTCATTCGTTGCATCTTTTAAGATCAAAGCACCAGCATCAGTGGGGACTGAGAGTGTTGCGTGACTTCGGCCCAAGTGGTTGCAAGGTAGACTAAAATCAGCAACATCCTATATTTATTTTGTAGTACTTAAAATAGTTTTTCAGTCTTTAGAGGTCTATTGACATGTTAAAAATACTCTATAGTTAACCACCGCGAGGTTTTGGATTGCTTTTCTTCCCCTGGTCATTTACCGCTACCCTAACCGAACGTTCTGAAATACAATGCTCAACGCGTTGGCTGCTGCAACGTCTATCGGCACGCAGTTTTGTTAGGCCGTTCTTCAGATGTACCTTCTCTAAAATACTGCAAAGTTAAAAGGAATTAAATCTAAGAGAGCTACTCGAATTGCCGAGAGGTGTTTCCTAGAGCAAGTAATATAAATTATAAGGTGTTTTGAATAAAGATGCGCATCATTACAATATCTATGAACTTTGTTTTTTTGGACGGACAAATGATAACATTTTTCAAATTAAACAATAGAAGAGGCGTCGGTTATCGGAACTTTCATAATTTGTTATCATTTAAGAAGAGCTTGGCCAAGATTCAAAAACCACGAATTTTCTGCGTGGTTAATTGATCGTAGAAACAAGACTTCGATGAAAGAATAGAACATTTTCACATGACGTCAAGGCGGCCATATTGGTCTTCGAAGACAATAAAACGGCGGACATGTAGAAGTTCCAAAATAGCCTTTTTTTATGCAAACCGGCTTTCTTTTGTTCCGGTAAATTTGCATAGATGCTGGTCACGGCGTGAAAACGCTCCATACGAGTTATTAACATAATTTTAAATCTAAGTAACAATAAAAGCGCTCAGAGGCGGTCTTCGTGACGTAAACGCAACTTAGTAAAGTTTCGTTGCTTTTCTTTTAATTCCTTTGAACTTAAGTTCGGCTAAATCTTACGTTAATAGTTTTATGCAACTGTGCTCTGCAGTAAAATACTACAGGAGAGTATCTGGGAACATTAAGCTCACATCACTTCACCTGATGAAGGCAACAGGGTGCAAAATATGATTGCTGTAAGGCCACTCAGTTATTGTTTACTTAGTAGGGCAACCTGATTACACAAGTAGGTCAATTGAATCAAAACCATGTTTTACGTGGTCGGCCGACAAAAAATAATCGCACTTCATGAAGCGGCTAGAACGCTTCATTGGGGCTGCACCTCGGAAGCAATGTCACTGGGTACGGGAGAACCAATGCCAGTTGGTCCCTGTAACAAAATATTAAAAGTCTCCAAAAAATGTGTATTTCAAGACGAATCAAGCACTCAAGGAAGATTACGTCAATAGGAATTACCAGTTCTAAGACAAAATTAACAGATACCAGCAGTACCAAGGTTCGGTCTGAAAAAGTGTCGCACAGATTTACGTCGTTCACTCGTAACGGCAGCATGCCACTAAATCAAGGCTTGGAGGAACCCTCCAAAGAGATGTTTTTTTAAAAACAAACCTCATTCGTGGTATTTAATGGAATAACTTAATTTTTCTTCTCCGTGATTTAATATGACATAATCCGGACTACATTACGCTAGCTTGATTTAAACAAAGTAGTATAAAAGGGTTATATACCCTTTTTGGTGACATCCCAAACATATAGAAGTCTTTAACAGCAGTCTTTATTAAGAAACCAGTCACAACAAACGTGTGGCTTTACAATCAGTGAGTAACTAAGCTAAGCTAAAATACCTATCAAATGTCATAGAAAATTAAAAAAAGATTAAAGTTGAAAATTAAAAATAGATCGTTAAAAAGACACCTATTTACTAAAGCCCGTCATTTGAATCGTTCCGTTTTTACTCTAAGCAAGTAGCCATGCTATACATGACCAGTGTCACTTGTGATTCTGTTGAAAAGATCACTGTCCCCTCGTATTCTTAATTACATCATTTGTATAGCCAAAACGATAGCCTTGTCGAGATAAGCCGTCACTCCGATCTAAATGTTTGCTCTGATAGGCAGAGCCCCACACTTTTAATCCATACAGAAATAATGACATTGTCAAAGAGTCGTAAAGTTTACTAAGCTGATCTTTAGTGTACCCGCAATACTTGCATACTTTAGAATATACGGTCGACCAGCATCTCTAGAAAGTAAGCCAGTCCAATTACGAGGATCTGCATGGAAAGCTTTTCCCAAACGTTTCAGCCACTCAATCTTATTGTATTATTTCATTTGAAAGAAAAGGTTTTTGTCCTCGGGTTTGATACCAGAGCTGATGTTTTAATGCCCTAGACTCTCTGCCAATGATTTTGTTTCACTGTATTCCATGCCCGGGGGGGGGGGGTACTCCCTTATAAGGGCTTAATGGGGACGTGCGGCCAGCCAGGGTATGTTTTACGGGATTTTTGTCTTAAACAGGGTATCGATTTTATCATTTTTTGTCTTAATCAGGGTATCGATTTTAACAATTTTTGTCTTAAAGAGGGTATCTTTTCTTGGACGATAAACAGCCTGCGCGTACGTTCTACGAATGCCTTAAACAGGGTATCAAAAATCGAAATTCTGTCTTAAACAGGGTAGGAAAATCAGCGATTTTTGTCTTACACAGGGTCAGGGTATGAGGAGCCGGGCCGCACCTCCCCACCCAAGGATATATCGAGTACCCCCCCCCCGGGATTCCATGCCACCAACCCTTGATCCCAGTTTCATGTTTTCTGTTTCGTTTCTTTCTGCTGGAAGTTGAAATGACAACATTACACCGATTTCGTCTGCGGAAGAGGATATTTTGGAGCTCTCTCCTGAATACAGGATTCATCCCAGCGTATATAAACGGATTTATTGTGTTTGATGGATAGAGGAAAAACATGAAAAATAGTTCAACGCTTCGTGGCATCATCGCAACGAGACGGAAGCGCCGTAAAACAACGATAACCCCAAATTGGATCCAGCAAATCATGAAAGCAAATACAATTGCGAAAAGAGATTTACTGAATTTGATCTCATGTAAACTGAGGAACGATAACGCATTGATGTTGTACTGTCGGATCACTTTCGCGATCCTTGTGTAGCTAAAAAGAGTAGCTATGAGCGGGGTTAAAAAAAATAGAAAATGAGAACAATGCTGTAATGGATCGTTTTCCCCCGTTTTCCTGGCCGGATGAGCAATGGAGCACTGGGCGTAGCCTGGTACAAATTCGTACGCTTGAAGACCAGCCAGGCGAGGGACTGCTGTGTAGCAAGCAACAGAAAAACAAACGATAGACAACAACAAAAGCGACTTTCCCGCAGTTCTCACATATGATTTATTTCATGTACACACTAAGGCATTTGTCACAAAAGCAAAATAACACAACTCAGTTGACAAGTCAACTCAACCTAAATCTAACATGCCAAGTTTTCCCGTTTTAAATCAATCCTCTAACGTCAAAATTCCGTTACGGTTATAATAAATTTAGTAAATTAAAAGTATGTAAGCTAATAGATTAATAAGGAAGCCTTGAAATACGACGTATTTAAGTAAAAAATGCAAATTTTTCAAAGCATGACTGCAAAAATCGGTCGCCATAGAGACGTCTCTGTTGACGAACACCTTAAAAAAAACTTCTAAAAGGACACCACCTCCCCAATATGGGTGGTTACTCCCTACCGTGGATTTTTCTAGTTTGAACAAAATAAAACGTCACATTGCCTTGATGACGTCAAAAAGGGGATAAATCAAAGAAAAGTATTCCAAAGCTTTTCGTCATAAACTGTAAACTAAGATTGCAAATAACAAAAAAGAAATTAAAAAACATTTAAACGGAAGAATAACGTAAGCAGAGACAGTGAGGAGAAATAGATTTCATCCCTCCATTTTTCTGCTTCGGAAAAGCATCACATGTCTCAAGATTCCGTCTGCAAAAAGATTTCGCATGTACAGTATAAGGATCTAAACCTCATCAGTTGACATCTCTTTTCTACTGGAAAATGAAACGGCAAATTCACGATTTCGCCCGCAGCAATTTTTTCAAAGCATGACTGCAAAAATCGGTTGCCAGAGAAACGTCTCTGTTGACGAACACCTTAAAAAAACTTCTAAAAGGACACCTTCAAGTTTTTGAGCAAGGACCAGCTTCCGAAATATTGGTTAAAGATAAATATATTCCCGACTGTAAAATCAGCCTTGCTTTTTGTCTTATAAAAGGACACCACCTCCCCAATATCAGGGTCTGAATAGGGGGGGTCCACTTGTCGGTTAAAATTCAGTTACTTTGTCGGTAGTCGGTTAAAACTTCCGATCTTTGTCGGTAGTCGGTTGAACTTTTTGATTTTTGTCGGTTGTTGGAAAATCTCAGTTCATAAGTAAAAACGCTTGTCAATTATTAATATTTTTTTATGTATTTCACCCAGTTTCAAGACTTTGATCCCTAAGGAAAGAGTAAAACTTGTAAAAATGCATCATTTGATTGCAATTAAACTTCATTAACTCTTGATTGTTTATGCAACATGATCGTTTATTTCACCATTGTTTGCCAAATGAATATCATGAGTACTGATAAAATCACCAAACCTTTTATTGTAAATGCGAACTTGGTTTCCCCGTCGACTACAGGGCACAGTAAAAAGTAATTAATTAATTAATAGACTCCAACCTTTTGGATACTTAAATTATTCTTAGGAAAAAACTGCAAGGGGTGACAGGCTTCACATCTATACCTTTAACGTTTTGGCTCTAACAAGCATGTCCTTTGCCATATTTTCCTTTCTCAAAGAAATAACACTTTAACTCTCGGACGTACAAGGAGTGGGGGAGGGGATGCCACTGCCCTTAGGTTTTCTGGGATTTGTCCGAAAGGACAAAACATCAGCACCTCACGTTTTCAGTAGATAGTCGTTTATCCCTCGCACGCATTTTGAGACAAGTTCAGTGATGATCAGTTTCTATGGTTACGAGGTATGACGTAATAAGTAGCAGGTAGTCAAGCCATTTTGAGAGAAAATGTATGTATTTTCCAACTTTTTTCAACAATAAAAGTAAATCTTGTACATGTGGCAAAAATCGTGCAAGGTGCTCATTTATGTGTTATTATTCATGTCAAGCAATTAGCATTTGTCGCTGTTTTAACGTGATTTTTAATTCTTGGTAAAATCCAAGATGGCGACCATTGTTGGTGACGTCACAGGCCTCCAGCAGCGCCACCATTCATAAAATATACCTCATCTTGTTAAGAAGATCAAAGGCTTTTCAGTGAAGGCAAAATCGCTTCGAAATACTGCAACGTATCAAAAACTCTGGGGAGGGGCAGTTGCGGATCCAGGGGAGAGGCCGGGAGGCCTGGCTCTCCCTTATTTTTTGACCGAAATAAGGCCCAAAGGGTCAAAAAAATTTGGGGGGAGACCGGGCCCCCCCTTATCTCGGGGGCTGGATGACCGCCCCCCCCCCCCCTTATCTGAAGGGTACCTGGATCCGCCACTGAGGGGTTCCATCTACCCTCCTCTTGTACCATGGTGGGGGGTATGATTTTGCGTGTACGTCCGAGAGTTACTGGTTTTTAAAACTTGGGCAAGTAAAGGTAGTGGTTGGTTTTGTATGAGATTACACTTTTTCATTAAAGCTTCTTTTATAATGGACACTAAGGGCTTGTATTGTGTCACGAGAGGCAATATTTCTTTTTCTTCCTTGGTGTTTTGTTTCAGGAGCGCTGCTTTCCTTCTATGAGTTTTATTTCTAATAGCAATTTTTCTTTCAAAATTGTGTGGCCAGCCTCTGTACATCAACCGCTTTTTGAAATCTGAAATAATTCCTTACAGGATTCTCAAGGCTTCTTGTTTGTCAAATCCATTTTAAACAATTGGTGGGTGATAAGAGGTGAAAATGTATATACCGGAAGGTTTCCTTTTAAAATGCGTCTTTACGTTAATGATATAGCTTTTTCTCATTTTTCGTTTAATGTTGTGCCTTGGTATCCAACCGGGTCTTAAAGGATTTTCTCAGAGTCAGATATTTCGGTCGTAATTTTCATAGCCAGTAGAGCAGTAGCATTAAGTAAGTTTACTTGTTCCGCGAATTTGAAATGAAATGTACTACGTTTGGTTTACTGATGTCCCATAGGGAAAAATATCATCTATGTTGCGTTTTCAAACAGTTGGTTTAAAGACGGTTTTGCTTAAGCTTTGTGTTTCAATATATGCGGCCATGAAAATGTTGGAAAGGAAACTGCTGTTTGTGCTCGTCGCGGTACCGTGGTTTATTACTGATAGTGCTTTCCATTAAACTGGAAAGGAGTGCAAGAATTTTCGGACCCAAACAAGAAACGTTCAGTTTTTTCACCTTTGTCTTTTCAATAAGTAACATTTATAAAGTCGGTAGCATCTTTGAGGCGTCGCTTCTGTGATTATGATATTGGTTGTAGTAATGTACCCGTATCAACAAAAGAGGATTCCGAAGTTCTTTCTGTTAAACCATCTGATAAGTCATAAATTTAAAGAGGTTACTTCCTAACGGCTACAAAAAGTGCAAAATGCTCTTTTTTTCTGAAAACAAATATTGATAACGTCAGCCCATGTCGGTAATCGGTTAATATTTTTCCTGTCGGTAGTCGGTAATTTTTTACTCGTTTGTCGGTAGTCAGTAATATTTTTCGCTTTAATTTGTCGCTAGTGGGTTAACCCTATGAATTCACACCCTCCAATATGGATGATTATTCTCTACCGTGTATTTTTCTAGTTTGAACAAAATAAAACGTCACATTACCTTGATGACGTCAAAAAGGGGATAAGTCAAAGAAAAGCATTCCAAAACTTTTCGCCATAAACTGTAAACTAAGATTGCAAATAACAGGAAAGATATTTAAAAACTTTTAAATGGAAGATAAACGTAAGCAGAGACGATGAGGAGAAATAGATTTCATCCCTCCATTTTCCTGCTTCGGAAAAGCGTGACATGTCTCAAGATTCCGTTTGCAAAACGATTTCGCATGTACAGAGATAGGATCTAAACCTCATCAGTTGACATCTCTTTTCTACTGGAAAATGAAACGGCAAATTCACGATTTCGCCCGCAGCAGAGGAGATTTCGAAATTCTTTTTTGAATACAGGATTCATCCCGGCGTAAATAAACGGATTTATTGTGTTGGACAGGTAGAGGAGAAACATGCAGAAAAGTTCAACACTTCGCGGCATCGTCGCAACGAGCTTGAAGCGCCGTAAGACAACGATAATCCAAAATGGGATCCAGCATATCATGAATGCAAACACCACTGCAAAGAGAGATTTGCTGATCTTAATCTCATGTGAGCTAATAGACGATGATGCGTTGATGTTGTGTTCACGGATCACTTCCGCGACCCTTTTGTAGCTCAAAAGAGTAGCTATGAGCGGGGTTAAAAAAAAGAAAATGAGGACAATGCTGTAATGGATCGTTTTTCCTATCTCGCTGAGATGAGCAATGGAGCACTGGGCGTACCCTGGTACAAATTCGTACGCTTGAAGACCTGCCAGGCGAGGGACTACTGTGTAGCAAGCAACAGAAAACCAAACGATAGCCAACAACAAACGTGACTTTCTCGCTGAAAAAAACCTGTCGTATTGCTGGGTTGACCTGCATATCCTGACGTATCTGTTAACTGCTGTTAAACCCATAGTCACCGGAGAAATGTAGATGACAAACAGACTGAAGAAGGCGTGAAGTTGACAGATTGCTTCGCCGAAGATCCATTCGCCAGTAATAAGCACGCCAATACCAATAGGCATTACAAAGACCGCAGAGAGGAGATCACTCGCAGCCAAAGCGATGATATAAAGATTGGTTGTTGTGCGTAATCGTACGTTCTTGTAAACGGACATACAAACCAAGATATTTCCTGTTAGTGACAGAACGTTCAAAATTACAAGTGAGATTACTTCCACCGTCGTAAGAAAGGAGCCGCGAGAGCTCAGACTGTCCGCCATAATAACAACTAAGACATCTGCAAGGATAAATGTAGTAAATGATCAATATACACTGGAGTTGTATTATTCAACAAAGCCAGCTTTGACTGAGGTCATCATTGGTCAACGCGCACTTTCTTGTCAGCGCAGTGCTCCCAGTTTTATGTCAATAGCTGTCCATTGCGATACAGAGGCTTTCATTTTCGGCTTTCTTTAACGAGTTTCTAACCGAAAGATGAGATCCAAAGTAACGCCCCGACACCTTACTTTATACGTTGTATCTTTTAAGATCAAAGGACCTCAGAGCACCTGCACCTGTGGGGTCTGAGAGAGTTGCGCGACTTCTCGGCCCAAGTGGTTGCGACGTAGACTAACAATTTCATTAACATCCCACTTATTTTTTGGCACTTAAAATCAGGGGTACCCAACGAGAATATAGTTCAAAACCACATAAACATTGTATTTTTAAACGTATATTAGTATTTAAACGGTAGATACAGGCATATTTTTATCCCCTTTTTCTTATCTGTTCGGATTTCCTAGCTGAAAGTCTAGTGATCCGAAAATTACATGGATCAAAACTTACCTTTTCGAAAATTTCAGCCAGAAAAAAGGCTCTTGAAAATTCTAGGTGACCTTTTAAGGGTGAAAATCTGTTAAAAATGGGCAATTATAAAATTTTTTTAGATGTTCGAAAATCCTCAAGGAGAGGCAGGCAAGCAAGGAATTTTACAACAAATGTTAAGATCTTAAATCGTCTTCCGATCAGATATTTTCCGAAAATTGACGTTGGGTGCCCCAGCTGTCAAAATAGTTTTTCAGTCTTCAAAGTTTTATTGATAAGTTAAAAATACTCTATAATTAACCGCCGCGAGATTTTCGATTGCCTTTCTTCACCTCATCACTTACCGGACCCTGCATACCTTACATCAAATAAAAAGGTCCTTAACCGAACGTTCCGAAATACAATGCTCAACGCGTTGGCTGTCGCGACGTCTATCGGCACGCAATTTTGTTAGGCCGTTCTTCAGGTGTACTTTCTCTAAGATACTGCAAAGTTAAAAGAATTTAAATCTAAGAGAGCTACTCGAATTGCAGAGAGGTGTTTTCGGAAGCAAGTACTGTAATATAAGCTGTTTTCAATAAATATGTGCACCATTATAATATAAAAACATAGGACAATTCAAATGATAACATTTTTAATTTTGGACAATACACGAGTCGTCAGTTATCGAACTTTCGTAATTCGTTATCATTTAAGAAGAGCTTGACCAAGATTTAAAAACCACGAATTTTCTGCGCGGTTAATTGTTCGCAGAAACAAGACTTCGGTGAAAGTATGAGTGTTTTCAGATAACGTCACGGCGGCCATATTGGTCTTCCAAGACAGTAAAACGGCGGACATGTTGAAGTTCCAAAGCAGTCTTCTTTTTTATGCAAACTGGCTTTGTGTTGTTACAAAAATTGGGATAGATGCTGGTCACGGGGTGAAAACGCTCTATACGAATTATTAAAACATAATTCTAAATCTAAGTAATATCTAACAATAAAATGCGCTTTAGGCGGTTTCGTTGCTTTTCTTTTAATTACTTTGGACTATATGTCGGCTGCTGTCAGAAAAGTTATTAGGAACGGTTACAGTTTACTCCCACAGTTTAAATCTTACGTTAATAGTTTTATGCAACTGTGTTCTGCAGTAAAATACAGAAGAGTATCTGGGAACATTAAGCTCACATCACTTCACCTGATGAAGGCAACTGGGTGCGAAATATGATTGCTGTAAAGCCACTTTTAGTTATTGTTTACCAAGTAGGGCAAAGATCTGTTACACAAGTAGGTCAATTGAAACAAAGCCATGTTTTGCTTCATGAAGCGGCTAGCACGCTTTAAGGGCTGCACCCCGCCGGAAGAGAGTGCCGGGGTACAGCAATATCACTGGGTACGGGAGAACCAATGGCAGTTGTTTTCTGTTATTAAACGTTTCCAAAGAATGTGTATTTGAAGACGCATCTAAGCACTCAAAGGAAATTACCTCAATAAGCATTACATGTTCTAAAACAAAATTAACGAATACCAGCACAGCGGGCCCAAGGTTTTAGTCTGTAAATTAAAAGTGTCGCACAGATTTACGTTGTTCGAGGTTTGCAACGGCATTATGACAATAAATCAAGGCTTGGAGGAACCCCCCATAGAGATGTTAAAAAACCTCACTCATGGTATTTAATGGAATAACTTTTCGTCTCCGTGAATCGACAGAATCGACATTCAGCTAGCTTGATTTAAACAAAGTAGTAACTGTGTAAAACGTTTGTTATATATCCTTTTTGGTGACATATCCCAAACATATAGAAGTCTTTAATAGATTAAAATCTTTATTAAGAAATCAGTCACAACATACGGGTGGTTTACAATTAATGATCATGACGAACTAAGCTATGCTAAAAACAACTATCAATTGTGTAAGAAAACTAAAAATATTTAGGTTGAAAGATATTAAGTAATATTAAATCGTTAAAAAGCCACCTATTTACAAAAGCCCGTTTGAATCGTCCGTTTTTACTCTAGAAAGTATGAACTTTCATGATGACCCCTTTCTCTAATAACCCTATTACGTTTGGGTGGAAGCAAGTCATACAATACATGACCAGTGTCACTTGTGATTCTGTTCAAAAGATCATTGTCCCCATGGCCATTCTTAATAACATCAAATATCAAAATGATCCTATTTGTATAGACAAAACGATAGCCTCGCCGAAAAAAGTCGTCAATCCACTGAATCTAAACGTTTGCTTTGATAGGCAGAGCCCCACGCTCCTAGTCCATACAGAAATAATGACATTGCAAAGAGTCGAAAAGTTTACTAAAGCTGGTATTTAGCGTACCCATAATACTTGCATACTCTAAGATTAAACAGTCGACTAGCAGCTCTAGAAAGTAAACTCCAATTACAATAGGATCTTCACTGGAAGCAATTCCCAAACGTCTCAGCCATTCAATTCATTTGAAAGAATAGGTTTATGTCCTCAGGGTTGATAACAGAGCTGATGTTTAATGCCTTAGAATCTCTGCCAGTAATTTTGTTTACAGTATTCCACCAACCCTTGGACCAAGTTCCATGTTGCATGCTTGGTTGTTGCGGATTAACTCATTTACCCTTGCTTGTAGGTCAGCATTCACGTCGCCGTATTTCTTGGTGTTCCTATTTCTGATGGTACACAGGTGTTTAACCAGTGGTAATATGGGGGGGGGGGGGGGGGGGGGGTCCGTGAAGACAACCTCACCTTGATCAGGGGAATGCATCCGTTGAAATAACTATGAGGGTGTTATCCAATAAGTGAATCGCCTCGGTGATCATATATGGAAAGATTCATATCATATAAAAAAAAATTCTGTCATACATTGCTTGGAATATTGATATCTCAAACCCTTTTGACGTCAAAATAACTAATGCTGAGTTTATTAGTTTAGTGAGAAAAGGACAAACGGGGGAACAATTTAGAAAACGTAGAATCGAAACACGACACATTGAGGAGGCATCTAACCCTCATCAGTTCGTTATTGTTTCTTTTCTGCTGGAAGTTGAAATGACAAAATTACACCGATTTCGCCTACATAAGAGGACATTTTGGAACTCCCTGCGGAATACAGGATTCATCCCAGCATATATAAACGGATTTATTGTGTTTGATAGATAGAGGAAAAACATGCAGAATAGTTCAACGCTTCGTGGCATCGTCGCAACGAGACGGAAGCGCCGTAAAACAACGATAACCCAAAATGGGATCCAGCAAATCATGAACGCAAACACAATTGCGAAGAGAGATTTACTGAGTTTGATCTCTTGTAAATTGAGGGATGATGACGCGTTGAGGTTGTGTTGTCGGATCACTTCTGCGACTCTTTTGTAGCTTAAAAGAGTAGCTATGAGCGGGGTTAAAAAAAAGAAAATGAGGACAATGCTGTAATGGATCATTTTTCCCGTTTCGCTGGAATGAGCAATGGAGCACTGGGCGTACCCTGGTACAAATTCGTATGCTTGAAGACCCGCCAGGCGAGGGACTGCTGTGTAGCAAGCAACAGAAAACCAAACGATAGCCAACATCAAAAATGAATTTCTCGCTGAAAACAACCTGTCGTATTGCTGGGCTGACCTGCATATCCTGACGTATCGGTTAACTGCTGTTAAACCCATAGTCACCGGAGAAATGTAAATGACAAACAGACTGAAGAAGGCGTGAAACTGGCAGATTACTTCCCCGAAGATCCATTTGCCAGTAATAAGCACGCCAATACCAATAGGCATTACAAAGACAGCAGAGAGAAGATCACTCACCGCCAACGCGATGATATACAGATTGGTTGTTGTGCGTAATCGTGCGTTCTTGTAAACGGACATACAAACCAAGATATTTCCTGTTAAGGACAGAACGTTTAAAATTATAAGTGAGGTTACTTCCACGGTGATAAGGAACGAACTGCGAGAGCTCAGACTGTCCGCCATTACAACAACAAAGATATCTACAAGGCCAAATTTTCGATATACGAGACCTCCCTTATTCAAAGCTAAGCTTGCTATATTGCGACAACATTACCTGCCGACTACTTAATATGATAAACACGTTGAATATTCAGACATGAAGAACTGTATTTGGCAAACGCTTATTAAAATGAAACAATATTATGCTACATGTTTTTAAGTACCTAAAATAGTTTTTAAGTTACTTAAAATACGCTTTACTCACTTTCAGGTTACTTTGATTTATGCTTGAAACATTACACTAAGTGAGACAATTCAATCGTAATAAAATTCCCTGCCTGTAACCTGTAACCTCATCCATTAAAATTGAGGTAACTGATTTTTTTTCTAAGGTCTTTATTACCCTGTTGCGTAGAAACAGGACAATAGAGACCTTAAGATCGAGGTTTGGCCATCCTACCGCAAACGCAAACCGCGGTTAGCGGTTAGCGGTTTCACGTTGTCCGTCTGCTCATATTTAGGAATTAAGATTCGCGGGTGGTAGCTCGCGGCTGCCATGTTTGTTTTTATTCATTCGTTCACTTCTATTTTTGCTGAGAAATCGTCTTCAAAGTTACGTTCTATGAAAAATAGTTCAATAATTAATTAGCGAAAGAGTTCTAAAAAGTAGTATTTCTTCTCAAACGTGGGATTGTGATGTTTTAGGGTGTAAAAAACCTTGTGGTAAATCACTTACTTCTAGAGCGTGATCTAGCCGTACAAACGTGAACCTCAAACTGCAAACCTGACAGCAAGACACTAGTCACGTGACTTCTTGACGTTTGCGGTTCGCGGGAAATGCCGAAAAACCTCGATCTTAAGGTCTCTAATGACTGGCATTCACTTTTGTAGTGGGTTGCTCACAATCGATCTATTGTTGGCTACAGGCCCGGGGGGGTCCTCCCTATAAGCCATATAGGTATATGCCTCCCCAAAGGGTAGGGTTTTTTCGCCCTTCTGGTCTGAAAACGGGCATGAATTTTGCCCATTTTGGTCTGGAATCGGGTATGGTTTTCGAGGGAACTAAGGGAGTGATTGTACTTATCGTTTCAGTTCCAAATGAGTAACAAAGAAAGAAAAACATGCGAATTTGAAATGGATTTTAACAAATCTTCAATTGATGCTGTTCTAGTCTATGTAATGATGACATAATTTCTTAGAGGCCAGGGCTGAAAATGGGTGTGAAAAATGACAGTTTTTGGTCTGAAATAGGGTCAGGATTTGCAGAACCAGGCGGCACACCCCCCAACCAAGAATTCCCAGGGGTACCCCCGGGAGCTTCAGGCAAGATGAAGAGACTTCTCTGCTCTGATTGGCTGCTTCTCGAGAGGCAATGTGGGCCTCTTTTGCCCTGTGAGAATTACCCATTTTGTTGCACAAAAGAAAAAAAGTATTTTTTGGCTACATAATAAATCCTCTGATGATCGTGTTCTGTCAATATGGATGGCTCGATATTCGCCTCTCTTTTGTTGAAGAAAAGAACTTATATCCAATATCCATGCAGCCATCTTCAATTGGCCTGATTCTTCGCCTTAAGGTATAAATGCGTTTTTCTAAAGTTATATTATAGTGCTGAGTGAATTGTCGCTTTACTAACTTTAGATAATTATGCAAATATACAATGAATTTCGGCTCTTAAACAGAGCTATAATTTGCAGGAATGAACTCTGGGAACTAGCCTAAAAATGCACTGACCTGAAAAGTTATCGTTACTAAGAAATCCCCTACAAGCCTCATTTACAACTTGCATTTCATACAAACTGGATCATTAGACAATAAAATTCTTGCGGGATTTAACCGGCTTTCAGTTATCATGGTATTTGACTGCAATCAAGATGTCTCCCATATTAGATTCTTTCAAGAAAAAAAAAACAGAATTGTTCACATTGAATATAGATTAACAGCTAAGCATTTTTCATTCTTGATGTACATTACTGTACAAAATGAAAACGTTATCAGTAATTCAACATTTTCCTTCAAGCTGCATTCATGTTACTTATATATGGTTACCAAATCGTCGTCTGAGAAATACAAAAACAGTCCCTGAGGAAATACTGAAAGAAGAACTTTGGGGGAGGAGTTGTCTCCAGTACCCACTGGTCAGTGCGAGTCTCTGGGGAGGGTTTAAACTACTGACAACAGTAGCCTGCTAAGTAGTAGACTTTTTCAACGAAGATGCCGTTGTTTCGTGCTCAAAACTTTAAACTTGCCTCAAAAGCTGCTAAATTAGAGTAACTTGTCTTTCCTCGTTGTTAACGACAGCTAACATGTTCATTGTATGTTCTTCCATTTTTCTTTCCCCATTTAAATAAATCTCGCTTCCTTCAGTCACAGGGCTCAAATCTGTAAATGTCCCACGACTGGTTTGTCGCTCCAGAAGCGGATTCTTCAGCCTCGCTTTAACAACACTTAAGGTCAGCTTCCGCTTTCGAGTAAAGCAGAGAATTTGATGAAATTCTCTTTTAAATACTGGATTCATCCCAGCGTAAATAAACGGGTTGATGGCATTGGAGAAATAAAGCAAAAACCTACAGAGGAGAGGAATATTTCGCGGCATACCTGGCACGAGATGGAAGCGCCACAAAATCACTATATTCCAAAATGGGATCCAGCAGATCATGAATGCGAACACGACTGCAAAAAGGGATTTACTGAGATTGATTTCATGACTGGTGTGATGTTTGTTTTTTCGCCGCCTTTCAAGGGTAGACAAAGCATCTGCGTTGTGCTTTTGAATCATCTTTGCAACTTTACCGTAGCTGGCAATGATGGCCATCAAAGGGGCGATGAAGAAAAGTACAAGGACAGTAGCGTAATTGATTATTTTTCCAGCTTTGCTGAGATGTTCAATGGAGCACTGAGCATAACCTGGGACAAACTCATACCCTTGAAGACCGGTCAAACGTGGAATTGTTACAAAACAAGCCACAAAAATCCACACTGAGGCGATCAAAGTGCGGGACTTTCTCGCTGAAAACAGTCTGTTGTAGTGCTGACTTGATTTGCACATTTTCACGTACCTGTTTATCGCTGTTAAGCTTATGGTCACAGGTGAAACGTAAATGACAAACAAGCTGAAGAAGGCATTTAACTGGCAAAATGTTTTACCAAAGACCCATTTGCTGGCTATGAGCACTCCGGTTCCAAATGGCATGACAAAAACAGCGGACAGCAAATCGCTCGCAGCCAGGGCCACGATGAATAGGTTAGTTGCTGTTCGAAGCCGTGTGTTCTTGTAAACCGAAAACAAAACCAAGGTATTACCAATCAAGGACATGATGTTTAAAATCATTAATGAGCTGACCTCCACAATGGTCACAGGGAGGCTTTGAGGAACAAGATCGTTCTCCATTTTAATCCTTTCCTGATACTAACCGCAATTCACAAGCCGTCGAGTTTAGCTCTGTTTCGTTCTTTTGTTGCTTTGCCGAGTTAAAAGGTCTTTTCGCTATCAGTACAGGTCACCATATATGGCGTAGCAATATTTCGGTTTTATTATTTTGGTTTTAGCTCAGACTGAATGTTTGTCATTAACTTGTGTTTTGTTTTACCTGGTTTTTGGCTTTCATTCTTGTTTTTTAAAGCTTTCAGTTTTGGACTTTGGGCTTTTGCAAGTTATAAATGTGAGTATATTCTCCAGACCAACTAGGTTATCACCATTTAACGGAAGGAGAATCCACAGTCAGTTTTTAATAAGTGACAGGAAAAAACACATTCACTTGTAAAAACTCACGACAGACTTTTTCAGGATTTTTCGGTCCCGATCCGCGATCATTCCTGGAGCCACGCCAGAGCTTTCAACATAGGAAAAATATTTATTCATTTTTCCTTGGATCTGATCCATGAGCCACTTGGATGTGCAAAATATTGATCAAATGTTACTAAGAGGTTCTTGGTTCCTTCTATTGACTATTTCTTCTTCTCTCAACATTAATGCTTCTAGAATCTTTTTAATTTTCTAGATTTTCTATTGGCTGGTACGGCTGGACTATTTACAACTGTGTGACTTTTTGCGTCGGAGGGGTACAGTTGTACAGTGTGATCACTATGACCAGGGCCATTTAGACTAAGATAACCAATTGGACTACAGGAGAATAACATTCCAAGAAAGTTGCCTGTAGGCCAATCAGCAGCTCGTAAAAAAAGAAAAGTTGCTCAAAGCACAAATTAAATTAAATATTGATAGCAAACCTTTTTCAAGAACGCGAAGTGTTTCTCCAGACAATGCGTTTCTATTCGAAACTTTATGTATAACACCCACGCAGGAGATATATTTGTTTGACAAAAGTTGTTATTTTGTCATCTACCAGCAAATTCTTCGCTACCATTGCCGCGCTATGCAATGGCCGTTTTTATACTAAGGACGCATTATCCGTCTGGACGAACTCGGGCAAACATTTTGTAGTTCGTCTGGTTAAGCGTCTCTAGTATAAAGACAGGCACAATTAAGACGCATTATGCGTCCAGACGAACTCGGGCAAACATTTTGTAGTTCGTCTGGTTAAGCGTCTCTAGTATAAAGACAGGCACAATTAAGACGCATTATGCGTCCAGACGAACTACCTTTCGTAGTGCTTCGTTCAAGACGTATTTCGAAGGAAAGTTCGTCCAGGCGCATAATGCGTCTTGTGCTCGTCTTTATACTTGAGACGCATAAACCAGACGAACTACAAATGTTTGCCCAAGTTCGTTCAGACGGATAATGCGTCCTTAGTATAAAAACGGCCAATAACATCACGACCTCAAGTCAAAAATTTGACTGATCGTCTCTGTCATTCACTCTAACGGACCTCTCAAGAAATATAGGCTTTCTTCAGCGGTTCAAAGGTCACGACTGCAGGTTGCAATTGGTTGATTACAACCTGCTCCATGTGGTTTATTTCGATTATAATTGACAACTAACTTTCTCGGAATGTATTGTTGTCTTCCTGTAATCCGATTGGTCAACTTTGTCTTGGTGGCCCCGCTTACGGTAGTGGCACTGTAATAATCCACGTTCGATATAGTAAAATTCTAACATTATTCCGAGGCTTTCTGGTCTTTTTTCTATATTTGGTTCGGTTTTACTTGTGATCAAGTCTCTTCTGGGAATTGCAAGACAATAGAGTCTTGAAAATAATTCAAAGTAGACAGACTGCAAATTTTCGTAGTTGCTAAAAAATATACAGCTATTTCAAGAAAGGTTGTCAGAAAAAGTGCACGCGACAATCCCGAAAGGTATTGTGGGTGGTTTTGAGTTCACTGTTCTTTCAAAGAAATTTGAAAGAATGGCAGGAGAGGTCATGGACATATGTTTGCGAGTGCTAAAAGAAAGCAACAAAAGTAGGTTCAACAGCTCTAGTGTCAAGAACAGCGTATTGCTCATATCCCATACTACCTTTCGGGATTGTCGCGTGCACATTTTTTCCGACAACCTTTCTCGAAATAGCTGTATATCTACGTGTCGCAACTGTTCATCAGTAGGATGCCTAAAATGCGTGCAATTCCACAATTGGTTTCGGCTCCATTAAATCCTATACCAATTGCAGAACATTTTAGGAGGAGCCACCCACCATGTAAGCACAGTCACGGACAATAGTGAGGAAAATAACGCAAAGTAAAATTAAGACGTTAATAAACGAACTAAATGTACACGTCAATTAAATAAATAAACAAATAATGCACGCGCTCAAAGTAAAATTGTACGCGCACACGTACCGAGATACAACTGAAAGCGTCGGAGTCATGTTTACTTAGAATTGTAATATATTGGTGAAGTAGGATTTTCGAATTCGCTGCCTTTGACTTTCGCTGAGCTGCCCCGCAATCGCCCCGCAGAATTTAGTTTCAGGGGCTTTCTTTTTTCATGACCGAAAACTAGTATCCAGTGCCTCAGTCAATCACTAAATCACGTGGGTAATCACTTCTCCACGCCTCTTCACTGTCCGACAGTCTTCTAATTTATTATTTCTTCTTTGTTAATAAACTGAGTTGATTGCACGAATGATTGTATGAATGATTGTATCCTTGACAATTAAAAGACGAATAATTAAATCACTAAATACTGTGAGGGTCACCTTGAATTTCTTTTTTTATTATTTGTTTACTTTAACATTCATCATTATTAGGACTGATATTTGTTACACTAGATAGATATTCATATAATATAATTATCGAGATATTTTAAATGTTTGCAGATGATTAACTCAGCCACTTGTGCTAATTGTTTATTCAGTAATTTTAATTTACATGATCTAAAATAATCCGTCTGAATTTGGACAGATGAATATCGTTAAGTGTTCAAAAGACACTATGTTTTAGTCTTGTGATGATCAAAATAAGCATGTGTTCTAACCTGCCTTAGAACACCACTCCCCCTCCAGGAATAATGTTTTCTAACCCGATAAAGACATCCAATTGCTCGTTTTGTAAGCCGCCAATTTCCTAAGCTGCGTTTTTTGTTTTGTTTTGTTTTGGTTTTTTTTTTGCTTGTTATAAATCATAAAATTTAAATCAGCATAGGACAATGGCTGAGTTAGCTTTTTGATCAATTGTGGTTTTCGGTTGTAATTGTTTTCCTTCTTGTGAACCGTAAGATGTTGTTCCCATTGGAGTGCCACTGAAGTCTGTACTAGTCGCACAACTGTTTTGACACTGCACATGTTTTCCCTGCCTCAAGGCCATTCTGTGGTTGCAATAGCAAAAAAATACTTTGCGAAATTCTTTTCTGAACACGGGATTCATGCCAGCGTATATAAAAGGATTAATTGTATTAGACAAATAAAGTAAAAACAAGCAAAACAGTTGAACATTTCGAGGCATTCCCGAGCCAAGACTGAAGCGCTTGATAACAATGATGATCCAAAATGGGGCCCAGCACATCATGAACGCAAAGACAACAACGAAAAGAGATTTACTAAGTGTGATCTCTCGTGCGCTTATGCGCGCTTTTCTCTCACTTTCCTTTTGAATTCTTGATGACATCTGTTCGTTATGTTGTCGGATCATCTTTGCAACTTTTATGTAGCTGACGATGGCTGCTGTTAAAGGCAAAGCGAGCAATAGGCCCAGGACAATGCAGTAATTGATTATTTTGCCAGTTTCGCTTAGAAAGGCGAGCGCACAGATGCCATATCCCGGAACTAACGCATAATCTTGAAGACCAGCCAACTTTGGAATCACAGCGTAACAAGCAACAAAGATCCACACACAGGCCAGCCAGGCTCGTGACTTCCACGGCGAAAAGTATTTCCTGTATTGTTGATCTGATTGGCAAATCCTGAAGTATCGGTTTATTGCTGTTAAGCCCATAGTAGCGGGTGATACGTAGGCGACAAAACAGACGAAGAAAGCTACAATTTCGCACATCGTTTCACCGAAGATCCATTCACTAGAGATCAGCACGCCAATACCGAAAGGCATAACGAAAATCGCGGATAGCAAGTCGCTCACAGCAAGTGCAATGATGTATAGGTTTGTTGTTGTGCGCAATCGTGCGTTTTTGTAAAATAAAATGCAAACCAGGGTATTTCCGAAGAGAGACAACACATTGAGAATCGTTAAAGAGCTGACTTCCACTATGGTAACTGCGAGACTGCGAGAGGTGAGATCGTCCGCCATTGTCTCTACACATTTAGAAGTCGCAAACAACTGAAGTACAGATTTATCATTATTTATAATATACCAGTCACAATATTGCGGCATAATATCGCAATAGCATATTTATTCCTGAGCGCAGCCTGCTACGCTCAGAAGGAGTCTTCCAACGGTTTATTCAGTCTATATATGACTTAACATTATTTTGTGGACATTATTGACTGAACCTTTCGTCAGACTAAATTCAAAATGATACAGAGTTGCTCATCAATTAGCAAAGTCTATAGTTTTACAGCAACTGAATTTTCTAGCATGTTCCCAACTCATGTTGGCACACCACTTATTTTATTTATATTTTATATTTAGACTCGATATCGCCCCTCAGCACCTCACGTAGAAAGCAATTCCTGAATGAACTTCCTTTACAAGTGTTTTTAAAGGCCTTTTTGCGGCTTATCGACAATATGCCCTTCAATGCTCGGCTAATTCAAAACTCTCTTATCACGGACTTTTGAGTTCAATTAATTACGTCCTTGTTAGTATAAGAGAGTAATTTCAATTGTAGGTTTTAGGGTCTTGGCGGATCAGTTTCAGTTTTAATTTTTAACTCCCGGCTTCACAACGACGTAGAGAGGTGTGCAAATTATTTTTATCGCTTTGTGGCCTAATATAACACAATATTACCATTGATATCACCCTCGATTTCTCAAGTTATTTTAATCGAGAAGTGGTAACTGAAAAAAGAACAACTAAAGGTATAATTTGCAACTTCCCATATCCCGAACATCATATGTGCATTGTAAAGTGAATGCAGTTGTTCTCATAAGGTTTCCGACACGTTCCCTAATCTTCATTTGTGTTCTATGTGTTGATATATATTCCGACCTAGCTGTTGATATCCTCTTTACAAATATTATAGTAGTGACTCATAATGACTTTCAGTAAATTAAACAAAGACCGAATCACCATCAATAACAATACACAATAATTAACAAACGATGCCGGTTGATGGAGTAGTTAAATTCCTCAACAAAGTAAGGATATTGATGTAAAGTTCACACGTCTGTTCTCATACATTGTAAAGCGGAGAGTCGCAATTATCATTTATGAAATTTCTCAGTCCATTGTATAATTAGCCCGGTCTCGAAAACCTACCCTGTGATTTTTGCTGTAAGTTGCTGTGATTATTAATATTATTATTGTGTTATTAGTATAAATTAGTACTATTATTATTAATGATGATTATTACGATTAGGAACATTTTAAAGAAACTTTTTTTAAAATTCTAGTTACTATTATTTTTAATCGAAATGAATGTTTTCATTGAAATGGATTTTTTAATCGAAATGAACAGGAGCCTACGAAATGATTTGTAAATAGTGCTTTGACCGAATAGTCATTTCCTTTAGCGAAATTAATTGTAAATAGGTTTTAATAGTTACATGTAGCTTTGTTATCAATAAAAGGTTATTATTATTGAAGAAATAAATCTTCATTATGATGACAGTATCATTATTATGATGATGATGATGATGCAGTATAAAACGTACGAATGCAAACTGTTAACCACACAGGGCACACAGCGTAACCTGTGGCCTACAAGGAACTAAATTACTCTGATATGGAATGTTACAAAGGCTATATTAAAAAAAAAAACAATAATACAGAAAGATAGACCGAAGGTAATACACTACAACTAAAAAATTATATATACACATCTTTCCAATCAAGACTTATCCTTAAAAATCACTTAAACGTCACTACTACGATCCCAACGGAACATGGTCCTAATTGGCGTCCTTCAGTTAAACAGTCAAACAACAGTTGCCTTGAAAGTACGTGCTATGCCGAGCGAGCACGAGATTGTCACAGTGGCTTTCTGCATTCTTCGGAAAAAATCCTTTGCCCTTACACACCAATGAGCTTTCTCATAGTCAGCTCAAGTTCCTTTGATCTTCCTCCTAGCTCACCAATGACAATATTCCTACTGGGAAAGCACTAGATAACATCCACCTAAACCAGATGAGTCATCGATATGTCAGCGGCGTCTTACAAAATGACTGAAATGATCCCCTCGACTTCCGTTCACTTTATCGATCGCAGCGAGGATGTTGTATTTGAGTTAGTTTGAGTTACAAAACGGTCAATATTGTCGTTTCCAGTTTATACTACTAAAAAGACGTTAAATCTGTAATAGACTCAGTTGTATTGCATTGAACGACGCGGCTTATGGTCTTTCCTAGGAACGCTGGTTTCAGTCGATGTTGTTAGTGTCAACACGTCACGAAATCTTATCTAACATCGACCGAAACGTGAAACCTAACCGGAACTCGGCTGCGGCTCCGAAAAAACCTAAATAAAATAAATCCCGCGAGAGTAAGAATCCCATCCCAGTTTTTATTTTTGAGTCTCAGACAGTTGTTTTCCAGCTTTTCAACTTTCACCTAAGAAAGTTTAACAAGTTCAAAATAATAAGAAAAAGTTTTTACAATTACATGCCAACAATAGCGCCAAATCTTAAATTTTCTAACTGAGAACTGACTCTGTGAAGGACAATGGCGGGAGCAGAATCATGCGAGGCACCGTAGGTATCTCTAATTTCAGTCGCATACGGGCCATGTTCAGGATATATCAGCCTAGGAGCCACTACTACCTGTTTCGTGATATTTTTAATTCAATAAACAGACGGGGGCAATGGTAAGCACCTGAACTTTGTACAAGTACCATCCGGCTAATTTTTACTTTCCACGAGCTTACAGTATAAAAATAACGCTTGTTGACCATCTTTATTCTTCAAGTTCACAGTAAACATGAATCATTTTAGAATTTTTTGTAGCTTGAGTTCCGCTGAAAAGTTGTAGAAGAACGCTGAATTTTTCACACTTTCCATCCCAAGCTAAGCTATAATGTTTTTCTGATTGGACTGAAACTGTGTGGTGGAGAGCAAGGAAAAAACCAAACAGTTCTTAAAGCTGTAAATGCATCTAAAATTATTCGGCAGATTGTTCCACCAAGGTCAGTTTCCATATTGTAGTGGATATGAGGCAAGGCGAGTCCAACATTTTCGAGATTTCAACTCGGAAAGCTTTTTCTATTATTAAAAATATATTTATTATAAAAAATCCGACCGATTTCGGTAACTGCAGTGGAAACCGGTGTGGATACTTGATTGCCCAATTGTCCTCTTGGGGAATCTCCAACAACTAGTCAACGTCA
>JBBMOI010000001.1:67555000-67650000 GCA_038088405.1 Porites divaricata | reverse complement strand
TTGGTTTTGCAGTTGACTTTGTTGCATGAATGCTGATAACATGTCTTGCATATGCTGTCGTTGATTAACCTGTTGTAGTTGCATCTGTTGCAACAAATTGTTCTGTTGTTCTAGCATTTTTTGCTGCTCTGACCGTCTTTGTGCCATTTCCTCTTGCTTCATTGTCATGTCTTTTTCCATTTTTTCTCTCATAAAGTCAAGGGTGTCTGATCCACTACGTCTTGCCTTCTTTTTCTTCTGATCTCCAGCTGTTAGTTCTGAAGCTTCTCTGCGCTTCTTGCTCTCTCCAAGTCTTTCCATAGCTTGAAGGCGCATTTCTTCTGCATTTGCCTTGTCTTGCAATTCATTCTTTTTTACTGATTCCTCAAGATCTAGCTGCACATTTGCTGCCTTTTCTTTTTCTATGATCTCCTCTAAGGCAAGATCTAATTCGGAAAGTTCTTCTACTTCGATTCCTGAAGCTTTTTCTTCTTCTCTTATTTTCAATTTAAAGTTCTTTAGCAGGATCCTGGCCCTGTCCCTTACAGATTTTTGACCCACTCGGAAACGTGGTGCATGGACAGAATTTAGGTTTGCTGCAATGAGATCCCATGCCTGGCCACTCTCACGACTTCTGTTCTTACATTTATATGGCTCAACTGTTAGCATCTCTCTGGCTAAGAGCACATCATGTTCTTTGGTCCACTTAAAGGCAGGTAAGTTCCTAGAATTACAAGGGAAGAAAAATAGTCAGTACTAAACAAACTTCCTTGCAAAGCAAACAAATATGATAATAATAATGATGATAATAATAATAGTACCAATAATGATGATAATAATTATAATAATAATAATAATAACAATAATTATAATAATAGAAACAACAAACAACAATAAAGAGACAATAACACTGCACCCTTTTCCAGCAAAGCAATGAGCAAAAATTCCACTAAGAAATTTTAGTTCCAAAAAGGCGAAAAACAAAATTCTTCCTTACAATAATTATTACATTATAGGATGTGCAGAGGGGATTTCTGAACATGAAAATTAGATTTTAAGTGAGATCTAGATCTCCAAAAATTTCAAGCACTTGGAAGACCTAAACATTAACGAATTGCCAATAATTGTTCTTTCAAAACTTTGAGTACTAAAAACATTCAAGAGTCTGAATTTAGTTAACAAACAATGCACCGATGAATGCTTGTAAATGATCAGCCAGCTGGAGCAAATCTAACTACAGCAACTCATTGCTACCCACGTTTCCAAAAAATTAACTATCTTACTGATTGCTGTTAGTCCGTCGTTCATAAACTTTAACAGCACTTTAAACACTCCTCTGCTGACAGCTTGCATTTTCGAGTGGTTTTGTAGTCCAGTTTTACCAAGCACACATACACACAAACACATTAGCTTACTTGTACCTGCCAAAACTAAACCAAGCCATAACATACATCGCAACCTAAAACCTAGGACATCACTTTTTCTGCAATAAATGGTCTGAGACCATATGAACATAAAACTCAACAGGAGGTGCTTACTTACGTTGTTTTTTCAGCTGTCGTGATATCAGGAGACGCCATGACTATAAAAGAGGAGAAAGTTTTTCGATGAGTAAAAAGCTCCAATTTCGTCAGCTACTCTCAGAAAGATGTCTTTGATTCCAAAAAATCCTCACAAACACTAAAATGTGATTGTGCTTCCACGGCATGTTCGACAACAGACAAAAAAAGTGAATAAATACTCACCTACCGAAGACGACTTCTGAAACACGCGTCGCCAGTCGTCCACAGCAGAACGACGACTCAAGTTTAGTCTTTCGCATGCGCAGTAGACGCCAATAGTGCATTTTTACTTCCGGTCGACCACTTCGGCGGCGTCGTCGTGAGTTGCTTAAAGTCTCTATTAGGTTCGGCACATGTAAAGTTCGACGTTTGAACCGGGCGTAATTCGCGTCAGATAGGCAGTACGTCTCAATTTCAAAATGAAATGGTTTTAACTTTGAAGAAACAATCCGCCTGACTTTATCCTTCAATTCTGACGGACAGCTTGAAGGTGGATTATCCGTTTTAGATATAATTACCCGTACCAAACCAAACACTATTTTTAACATATTTTTTACATATTTTAAAATCGCGTTAATTACATTTGAGAACTTCATTTAAAACAGGTACCAAATGCTATTTTTAATGGTGTTTCAACCTGTTTTTAATGGTTTTAACCTGCTTTTAATGGTGTTTTAACCTGTTTTTAATGGTGTTTTAACCTGCTTTTAATGGTGTTTTAGCCTGCTTTTAATGGTGTTTTAACCTGCTTTGAATGGTGTTTTAACCTGCTTTGAATGGTGTTTTAACCTGTTTTTGAATGGTGTTTTAACCTGCCTTTAAATGCAGTTGTCTAACCCTGTTTTTAATGGTGTTTTAGCCTGTAATGATGTTTTAATCTGTTTTTAATGTTGTTTTAACCTCCTTTCAATGGTGTTTTAACCTGTTTTTAATAGTGTTTTAACCTGTTTTTAATGGTTTTTTAACTTGCTTTTAATGGTGTTAAAACATACTTTTAACGGTACTTTTAAGCATTTTCTTTGTAACAAAAGTGAAAACTCTAAAATAAAAGCAAGTTTTAAAAAACACCATTAAAAGTCAGCTAAAAAACCCTTTATAAATGTAATCACTTATATCTGGAATTGTCTAAACCACCTACATGTATTTCTTGGGAATTTTCTTTAAAACGTACCATGATAATTATTGACATTGAGTTAAAAACGATTGTTTGTTAAAAATTAAAACAGTACTAGAAAAGTGTGTTCTAAAATTGTCCAATCAAATCCCCAAGGTTCAATAAAGTTTTCTAAATTCTTCTTTCCTACTATAATACAACTATTAGCCAAATACATTTTAACAAAACAAAGGTCACAAGTTGTTGGTACAGTAGTAGTAACTGGCTAAAACAGTACTAAAGGATCATTCGATGAAACAAAAGCTGCAGATCTGGAAACAGATAGACCGAATTAACAAAAACCTAGAATAGACTGCACTGGTATAACTGAAATAAATAAAAATGCTGGAAAGATATAATTATTTTTGTTTGTTCTACATGAAGCTTGATTGAATATTGCTTAGAGGTGATTTCTTCTCTAAGGCCAAGGTTCATAGTAACAAGTACTGTAATTGGCAAAACTAAGTGAAACATAATAATATTCCTTGTAGCTGCCTTATCCAACAATCATTAAGTTGTACTGTTGCTGTGACAGGCAATTTTCCTCTACCATTAATTCAGGAATGAGGGTTCAAGGGTACAAAATGTAATATCTACACTGTTTGACAGAGTTCTTGTACATTGCACTGTTTTTTGTTATTCAGAATTTTCATGACACTGTCCTACTTTCACAAGAAGTCTGCATGACTGTTTGACATATATTTATACTTTTAATCAAACAGTGACACTCTACAAACACTGAGGCAACCATACATGGAAAAAAGATTAAAAAGCTGCTGCTAAAGAATAAAGCAGGACACTAGCATCATTAAACTAAACAATCTGTGAACATTGACATAGCAGCTATCTCAATGAAGTACTAATATTCTTTTTCAAGAAAAAGGCACATGTACACTGTAGGTCTTATTACAGCAAACAGTTGATAAGAAAGAAACCGTATTAGTAAGATTAAGATTAGTCGTGACTGAATCTGTTGACTGAAAAAAAACTAATGCTAGATAAAGTGTAGCAGGCTATACAAAGAAATTGGCAGGGATGTCTATGTAGCTTGGGATTGTCAGAAAAGGACATTACTCGTATATTTTCAAATCACTTAGTACAAGAATGGTGCAACAAAATGCTTTGGTGGCATTGCTTTTCAAAGGAAAAGTTGGAGATGTGAACTCATGCAACTACAAGTATATATTCAGTGATTTTGGTTACAAATACATGTAGTTATATATGGTGAGTCCTGGGACTCATCTTATGAAAATTATTGAGTCCCAGTCCAGAAACAATGAGTCCCAGATAAAAAAAAGTATACAAGTCTGTAACTGAAACTGCTTGGGCCTTTGTGTAACCAGACAGTTAATCTGACTTATTATTCATTCAAAATATTTCTCCATTCCTGATGGGCTACAAGCACATGCATATCAACTCACCATAACCAACTACTGTTGACCAAATTTGGAAGAATTTTGCAATTAATCAACCAATGACGTCAAAAGTGCAGCACAGTTGCAGGTTAATGCACCGTTAACCGAGAAGAACTGGGGACGAGGTTGAGTTGTTTTGGTTGTGGAAAGAAAAATGGCCGAACAGTCAGTGGAACATTTTACTCATTTCAA
Organism: Porites divaricata; assembly: GCA_038088405.1. Taxonomy (NCBI): domain Eukaryota; kingdom Metazoa; phylum Cnidaria; class Anthozoa; order Scleractinia; family Poritidae; genus Porites; species Porites divaricata. Next base: position 67,645,699 of record JBBMOI010000001.1, on the reverse strand, counting down.
GATGAACTATTATTTAAACACATATTAAGAAGACAACTTGTCCTATTTAGAGTACATATGCAGACCTGAACAGCCCTTTATCTTCTAAACATGCAGTATCGAGGTGAACTTAACATTGACGAAGGTAAGCATGTTAAGCATGTTATCCATCTCAGCCAATAAAAACCTCCTCGATCTGCATAATTCCTCATATCCAACTCAGCTCATTCATTAATCGCTAATTATTAGCTTGACAGACTCCAAAACTCAGTTTTACTGCAGTACACTGAAATTAAAATATAGTCCTTCTAAAGGCTAAAAGAAATATGCATCCTTCAACAACAGCCAAAGTAACTACCACTAAATACACAAACAGGATATTTCTACAGTACACATGTTCAGATTTTGCTTCCATTGGAATGCATGCCATTATTATTTTGCATCTTTGGGGATTTTTCTGCATCAGGGATGCAGGATGCAGAGGTTAACAAAGTCACTGCATATTTTTTTGTATGGACAAGAGATTATAATATAAGAAGATTTTGTTTTAGAACGTAATCAATGAAAATACTGGATGTCATTCACAGCTTGCGGTTGTCCCTTCTCCAGAAGCTACACTGTATATAGCTGATTCAGTAAAGGTTGGCTGTTGGGCATTTGGGCATACCAAAGAATGCAATGATTTCCCTGAGTGACCACCAAACAATAGCTTACTATTGCTCAATTCCCAATGCCCAGTGCAATGTATGTGTAAGGACCTGATTGTTTACATGTAACAAACTAAATGTCAAAATATCATGTTCCTGAAACTTTTTAGGAATTCCCAAGCAGAAAATAAGTATAATAAATATACACGTAATAAGTTAAATGTCTATAATATATAATTTCATTATTGAATTTTACTGCCAACTATACATTCATTCCACCAGACCTAACACAATAATATTTGAGTCCACTAAATCATCATGAAGCTTGCAAGGCCTGGTTTTGTGGTTTGGTATTGTTACGTGTGAGCGAAAGAGGACGGACACAAAGCTTAATTAACGTGACACATTTGGCGTGAGAGCATCTGATCAAGGAAACGAGTCGTTTCGATACTAACTTAAGTAGAGAAACTGCAAAAATATTGCGATTACCTGATGTATAGTTATAGCGCGTGAACAAGAAAAACAAATGTCGCGAAATATTGCTTGTACACCTCGACTGAATCAATTTGTATCTGAACGAGTTGTATCGCCTGGTGTAAGCTTTCCTGCTAGCAGAGGTCAGAACGGTAAGCGAACACATAAACAAAAGCCAAAACGGCTCTAACTGACAGCGCTGACTTCGAAAGGCCATATATCCAACTGTCCTTTTCACAAAGCCTGGGGCGCGATCCATTCAACCAAAATTTCCGGAAATTTCGGTCCAAAACCCAATGGATCGGTTCGGTCCAACCGGAAAAGTTTCGAAAAAACGGGTCCACCTTTTGAGGTGGACCACTTTTCCCGGTCGGACCGGTTGGAACTTTGGTTGAATGGATCGCGCCCCTTCCATATGATCGTCCGGATCGTCCCGATCGCCCCAGTCGTCTCAAAAATCGGGACGATCATATGGAAACGCCACCCAGACGATCGCAAACGACCCGGACGACTCAGACAATCTCGATCGCTTGGATAGAGTTGAGTTCTATCCGGACGATCGGGACGATCATGTAGATTTTGAAGCGATCACGGGACGATCGAAAGCTATCCCAGAAATCATCACTTTTATTCCAGTAATCAAGAATAAATTCGGCCCGGATGGTGCTGAAGCCGAAAAAATAATACAGAAATGTTCGCAGCACGTATGTGGGCTATTTGAAATTAGAGAAAGTCCGTGACATCAAGATTTCGAAATTTTCTAGCTTCTCGATGCCGCAAAATCAAGAGTAAAAGCAGATACCAAGGTACGAAGTTCGCTTTACGAATAAAAATCATTCATTTATGTGGCTTCTTAGCAAAACACGCGCAAAATTCTACTGTCTAACCCAGAGACATCGCTGACGACCCCGCGTCTCTTGCCTTTGAGGCGATCGAGACGATCATATGGAAACTACCAATCGCCCCAGTCGTCCGGATCGTGTCGAAATATTTTGAAACGACTGGGGCGATCGGGACGATCATATGGGAATCAGGCTTAATGCGTATGACTATACGTTCCAATAACAGATTATTCTAAAATAAGGAACAAACGTACTCACACTTTATTCGCATCGTGAAGACTCAAACAGTACATCAGAGTACATGTGTCTACCGGTTACCGGTTGAACTTAAATCCGTTCCTTGTAAAAGTAAATCCCAGTCGCTGACGATTCGGAGACATTTTGATTCGTGATTTAAACAAAATCTGCAAGTCTGGACAGTCCACAGAGTTGACAAATACTCTTTTAGCGCAATAAAGAGGAACTCAACGCCAGTATGCAACTATCAACATCCGTCCGCCATAATTTTAAAATACAAAGATGCTTTGTTCCTTAGCAGGTGGTTTTACCACGCGACTCTATTGCGCGGGGAAGTAGCGCGTGCTTGTATACAGCTATTTCGAGCAAGGTTGTCGCAAAAGGTGCACGCGACAATCCCGAAAGGTATTGTGGGTGGTTTTGAGTTCACTGTTCTTTCAAAGAAATTTGAAAGAATGGCACGAGAGACCACGGACATATGTTTGCGAGTGCTAAAGGAAAGCAACAAAAGTAGGTTCAAAAGCTACAGTGTCAGGAACAGCGTATTGCTCATATCCCATACTACCTTTCGGGATTGTCGCGTGCACATTTATTCCGACAACCTTGCTCGAAATAGCTGTAAACTCGAACTCAGGAGCTGACAAAATTTTATTCATCCAGTCCAGGTGATCTGTGACGTCATTGCGGTATGATTTACAAACGTAAGATAACGATGTGGAGGAATTTCTTGAGCGTTTGGTTCTTCATACAACACGAGAGGTGAGCGTTTATTTATATCATTTTGTTTAAGGCTTATTTTATGTATGTTTACCGTATCCGGTTCTACCCGCGCGGTTAACTGTGGTTCTGTGTCTAAATCAATTAGATTATTTAGATTACACTGTATGTTAATGTTACGTTATGGTTGATGCGAATTTTAGAAGTTTCAAAACTTAGTAGCTGATCAATGATTAATTTAAATTCTGGCTTTGTCAAGGAGAGATTCGATGAGTAAGGATTGATAGAATTCGATTGATCTTTCACACTGTCACACACTGTGACACAAAGCGCGTTATCAAACCGGTCGATGGGCTCGAAATGCATGCATATCTCGATACTTTATTTGACTGATGAAGTTTAAGGCTGATTGTTCGTTTTTTTTTTTTTTTTTTTTTGGAGATACCTTAGCTCCCAACTGTATGACAGCTCTGTGTCTTATTTTCTAGCGGACTTAGGCTTAATAATTTTGTGGCGTTCATACTGTACTTACTGGTTACTTATTAGTACTCGCATGATTAGAAATCGGATGTGTTCAGAACTGAGAATTCTCTTCAACTTTCTTTTGGATTGACGACGAAATAATTAAAACTTTGTAATTAAATAAAAATAATTAAAACCCTTAAACGCTTCTGTCCGAGATGGCTCAACTATAAGAATAGCGCCTTTGTAGAATGGGCTGTGCCTACGACGACGTGTTCTCATTTCGTTTGGTTGACTTTATCAGTATGTCTACTGCATTTTGTTTGTCAAGTCCGTGACTGCGGATATCAATTTTAAAAATACCCCGAAAACAGTATTGGAAATCTGTTTAAAAATAAATTTGGTTAATTTTTTCCCTTTAAATAAAAGTAATTTTTACCATTGAGACAACCGGGTTTTTTCAAAACACCCTATAAACAGCCTGTTTAAGTTAGGTTTGAAAACAGGTTTCCATTTAAATATCTTTTAAATTTGGATAGGTTGTGAAATACTATAAAAGCAGCCAGTTTTAATCCTGTTTGAAAACATTTCAAGGTGCTCCTTATTTCAAATCACACTTTAAATTGAATTGCCTCTTAAACCTTCTTCAAGCATGTTTTAACTATTCTACTTATGAGCTGTTTAAGGTCGTAGACGGGGAAGTATATTCAAAATAGTCTCTAAACATCCTAATTAAAACCTGGTTTTGAACTTTACTTGTAAAAACTACCCTTTAAATCTTTGATTTTAGGTTCTTGTTTCCAAAATGCAGTTTAAATACGGTATTTGAAAAAATTTTAGCAACCCGCCAGTACTCTCTTTCTGAATATACAGTTTAAATACTGTATTTAAAATGTAGTTTTGATAGCAAATATGTTTCAAATACAATTACATTCCCCAAAACTGTGAAAGTAGGTATAAAACGAGTTGCTGTTTTAGTATAAAGTGAGAGGAGCCTGGGTACAAGTTGACCCAGCTAAATAAAAAAAAAAACAGGGGGGGGGGGGAAGGCTTTAACACACCTTAAAAAGTTTAAACCTTAAGAAGATAAATTGCTAGCCACAAAAACTAATCAACTATAATATCATTTCGTTCTATAAAATTTTGAAAGTAGGTGAAAAGATAAAAAACAAAAACAAAACAAACAAACAAACAAAACACAAAATCAGTGGCTGTTCTAAAGGAGGGTGTTAAAAAGAAGAACAGGGGATTCAAGTTCCAAGAAAAACAACAAAAAAACGCCCATTCTGAATTACTTCGTTCTTAAAACTTTTCAGTGTAGAATTCCAGGAAATAGAGAAAGGTAATTTCTAGATAAAAGAAAACATGGTAGAGTAGGAAAGGAAAGGTTCAGGGACCCGGGTACATTGGGCGAATGGATGCATCGACACCAAGGCTCCAAAAAGTTGTGAATCATCAGGGGCATAGCACAACTGAGCAGGAATGTTTCTAACTCGGTACCAGGTCATATGCCCGACATTCCCGTGTCGAGTCCAGGAAAGAAGGAATTTGAAGAAATGGTAAAAGACTGAGAGGAGACTCAAAAGAAAAGTTGTACTAGATAGACTCCACATTAAATTTCCCCCCAAAAAAATCTCTCTCCATGCAGGCTTGCATAGTTCAAATATAATTCATTTAAATAAAGTCGAGTGAATGAGTTGGAGAAAAAAAAAAATATTCTATTGAAAATTGATTATAAAATACTTATTATAATAATAAAGAACTAGCGAAAATCGTGACATAAAGTGTCAATCTGAGAGGAGATAGTTATAATGTGTAAGTTAGATGTGAATTGTGGGAGATGATAATTAAAATATCTTTGAGTTAATGTAGTTTGTGCTGAAAGAGTCAAAAGGAATATCAGTAGAAAATAAAATAAAAATGGAGTGAATGGAAGTATGTAACACCATTTACCATCAAAGTGTTGACTAGTACATAAAATGGTACCCCTACTGTTAGGTACCCACCATTGTTGTTTTTGTAGATAAAAAAACAAAAAACAAAAAAAACAACAAAAACAAATATGTTTCAAATACAAGGAAAACCTGGCAAAACGTTATAAATACTATTCAAATAGATGTCAAATAGTTTCAAATACAATTCAAGCTTCTAACGCTATTTTGGTTTTAGTCGTAAAATATAATAAAAGCACCTAAAATTGTGGTAAAAATAGTTTTTAAATCGTTCAAGTAGTTTTAAACTACTTCACAGACAGTTTTCAAATACAGTTGATTTGGTGTGTACAGCCGCCACCTCCGCCTTCAGAAAAAACTGGGAGAACGGGTGTCTGTGGAGGATGGGGCGACTGTACACAGGCTACGTAGTCTCAGACGGATAATCCATTTCGAGCTTTAGTGTTAAAACGCCCAATAACAAAATTCCCGTGTCCAGTAGCAAAGGGCTGTACAGAACAACTGTCTGCCGTTGCCTTGTACATAGGCCTCATTATGCCCCGCGGCTAATGCGTTTCGGGTCATGTGGTCCGAGCAAGGTTTTTTTCTCAGATACGCCACCGAAATGCCTTGACGGAGATCGCGTGGGAAGACGCCGTACAGGGAATAGGCATGGCAATGTCTACCATAGCGTCAGAGAAAAACAGGGAATTGTTGTTTATCGGCAACGTGTTTTACAAACAGTGACATCTCTACGTGTTGTTTCACTAGTATTTCGAGGGCACGACCTGGAAATCACAAATATTAATCCCCAGCAAGAAGCTAGATTTTTGCTATGGAAAAAAAAATTGATTCTTCGAGAGAGCGGCGGAAATGGAGCCCTGGTCTAGGTAACACCTAAAGAGCGCTTGGCCTGATGTGCGTACGGCGTCAAGTAGCAGGGAAATAAAAAACGCAACCATAAATGAGTTTAGCACCTTTACGGTTAACCCTTTTTTAACCTATTTACGGCTAACGGTTAAAATTTTTCAATTTTTGCGTTTTACGCCTATCGGTCGGTTAACCCCCATTGAGATCCTCCTAAATCATGACATCGACTGAAACCAGCGTTCCTCGGAAAGATCATAAGCCGCGTCGTTCAATGCAATACAGCTGAGTCTTTTACTGATTTAACATTTTTTTAGAAATATGAATTGAAAACGACAATATTGACCGTTTTATAGCTTAAACTAACTCAAATACAACATCCTCGTTGCGATCGATCAAATGAGCGAAAGTCGAGGGGATCATTTCAGTCATTTTGTAAGACGCCGCTGACATATCGATGACTCACCTGGTTTAGGTCATTACACTGGTTGCAGCACAGGCGGCCCAAGCTCAGTAAGAGAGTTTTCCACATGTATTGTATTAATATATGTGGTTTGTTTGCACGCTGCTCGGAGTGAAAGCAAATCGCTAAAATTGCAATTGATCGGGAAAATAACCACACAGCTAGCAAAAACGAGTAATAAAAGTAAATAAGGTAAGGTGTATTTTATTGAAAATTCCAACGAGTGTTTATATTCTTGAATCTTTTACCTGAATTCCCATACAAATCCTTTATGTTCACGGCCATGGCATTGCTTCCTAAACTCCCATCGAAGAGGACCGCACTTGGCTGTCTTCTCCTCATCTTTCTTTCCACGATTCTCCACCCGCGGACAACTCATCTTTCTTTCCCTTATGATCCACGAACCGTGCATCAACTCTGTTAGCCTTGACACAGTTTTGGTCAGCGTAAACCGCCACATCCCGAAAGGCTTTCGCATCAGATGTCTCGTACATTGGTTTAGATGTTACTGGCGAGTACCAAGGGGGAACGGAGTATTATAATTATTATTATCATTATTATTTTTAAATAGTAATAACTTACAACAATTTTATTCAACTTTAAAAATATGTGCATAATTTACAGAAATATTAGAGGTAAGAATTTAGCACCATATAACATTAAGAATTATATAAATCATAAAATTCAATCACTGTGTCAATAACGATTTTCCAAATACATTCCTTGCGGGTCAGATGCGATCAGTAACTCTTGCAGGCGGTTCAGAGTTTTAAATTAAGTCATTACAAAAAAAAAGAATCATCTATCTCTGATAGTAAAAAGAAACAAATTAAAAAGAATAAAATCTCGTATTCCTAAGTTCCTAATTCTTTAAAAAAAGTTCTTAAAAAAATTAATTGATCGATTAATTACACTTCGGGCAGGCTCTAATATTTTCGATCTGTAGATCTGAGTCAACAAAGTTTAGCTGTCGTCTTCTGGATCTTGAGCCTCTGAAGCAGAGTAAGATACTAAATAATATAATTTTTAGCTCTTATCCAGGAAATTGCGCTTGAGTAACATTCTAAGCGATTTCTCAGACCTTCTCACGCATGGCATTATTAGGAGAGCTGAGAAAGAAAACTAAAAGGGCCGTTCCTCTGATTATTGTCAGTCCCGGCCCTGACTATATTGGCGCTTTCCTTAAAATGTACAGAATCTGTCTGAATAATCACTAATTATCACTGCTACTAGGACTGACGGAAATTTTAATGTAATTGGCGGAAATCACATTTCTGTTTGGATAAGAATAATTATACGGTGATACTGAAATTGGTAGGAGCTTTTACGATCATGCTAAAATTAAAAGGCATCCAAAGTTGAGACATAAGTATTTTTAATTCAGCTATTCAGCTATAGCAAGGGGCAGGCAGGTATGCGGAGAAGGAATTTAATATGTTACAGCGCGGCGCTCAATAGGGCTTTTTTAGGTTTTGCTATAGTCACGTTCATATCCAACAGGTTAGCAATATTTCAGCTTGCTGAACTGAAGGGAAAGAGAGAGTCAAGAGTCACAATCAATGAGTTTTCCACATTCGGAGTTAGTTTAAATTATGAGAAACCGGGGACCTTCCTCAGAATTTCCGAATCTGTATACTTACAATTTAGTAATTTTCATTCCTAGTCACGAAAACGAAAAATAATGAAACTAAACATGAAACTGGTACATCGGTAAACATAACTGTGAGTATCTCACTGAAATTCTAATCTATTTCCCCCTCTATTACTGTCTAACCTTTGTACATGATGTGGTAAACGTGAAAGTTTAGTTTAAGAAACCAGAGCTTCCCTCGCTGCCCTTGTCAACATAAGGGGTGTTCATAGTAACTATTGTTTCTTTGAGGTACAGCTGGCTGCCATTTGGAGTCCGAGTAATGTCCGTTGACGTGACGCAGCTGTCTTGTCGTTGGGCGGGTTTCCTCCGCTTCAATGTTATACTCCGTTTTCGATTACATGATAAGAATTTGAGGACTTCTCTTCTGAATAAAGGATTCATGCCGGCGTATATGAAAGGATTAATTGTATTGGACAAATAAAGAAGAAATAAGCAAAACAGTTGAACGTTACGCGCCATTTTCGCGACAACACGGAAGCGCTTGAATACAATGATGATCCAAAATGGGGCCCAGCACATCATGAACGCAAAGACAACAACGAAAAGCGATTTGCTAAGTTTGATCTCCCGTCCACTTATGCGCTTATTATGCTGCTGTCGCATCGTAGATGTAGTCTCCTCGTTATGCTGTCGGATCATCTTTGCAACTTTTATGTAGCTGACGATGGCTGCCACTAAAGGAAACGCGAGCAATAGGCCCAGGACAATGCAGTAGTTGATTATCTTGCCAGTTTCGCTTAGAAAGGCGAGAGCGCAAATGCCATATCCAGGAACGAACGCATAATCTTGAAGACCAACCAACTTTGGAACCACAGCATAAAGAGCAACGAAGATCCATACACAGGCCAACCAGGTTCGTGACTTCCACGGTGAAAAGTACTTCCTGTATTGCTGCTCTGTTTTACAAATCCTAAAATATCTGTTTATTGCTGTTAAGCCCATAGTAGCGGGTGAGACGTAGGCAACAAAACAAACGAAGAAAGCTTCTATTTTGCACATCGTTTCACCAAAGATCCATTCACTTGAGATCAGCACCCCAATACCGAAGGGCATAACAAAAATGGCGGAAAGCAGGTCACTCACAGCAAGTGCGATGATGTATAGATTGGTTGTTGTTCGAAGTCGCGTGGTTTTGTAAAACAGATTACAAACCAGAGTGTTTCCTATAAGGGACAACACGTTTAGAATCACCAAAGAGCTGGCTTCCACGATGGTCAAAGCTAGGCTTCGAGAGCTTAGATCGTCCGCCATTGATGCTTAGTTCTTCTGCAAAGACATATAGATTTGGTGTCGATTATGCTTGAGTAATAAACTAAGACAGCTTAATAAGGGGTTTCAGTAAACATTTAATTTAGTTCTAGAATTAATTATAACTCATGCAGTTCCGCTATGAATTTTCCTTGTGAACGCCATATATGGTCTTTCATTTCCCTTTCATCACCGTGTACTTAGCATCATGGGCAAGACTTTCGATCCGCAAATTCATCCGTTTCAACTTTCAGTTTTCAAAATGGCATCCCCGTTAGTTTTGGCTTGCTTCAACGTGCAGAAATAAGTTTGAAGTCTTGATTATATTTTAAGCTTTCGCTCTCATAATTAATGCCAAACATTTGGCATAATTGACGGAAATTCTTGACAACTCCATCTACATCAATGGACGTCCTCTATTCATTTGGCTTTTTTTATCGCAATACAATACTCTGTCTCTTATATTCCTGTTTGCTGATGTTGTTGCTTTAGCAATCAATTAATCTCCATTCTGAAAAATAAGATTACATTACATGGCAGACTAGTATACTATCACGGGCTGTTTATTTTTCCTATGAAATACTCTTCAGACTCTTGAGGCGAATTTCAATTTCTTCAAATTTCATTTATTTCTTTATTTCAATTTAACTAATTTCTTATTTGATTTAGCTTATTTCCTTAAAGTATTTGTCTACCCTTTACTTTCTTATCTAAAAGTGCATTTTTTTATACAAGCCGTTTTTTATCACTTTTATATACTAGATATAGTGACACACCCTCCGTGTTGGGTTGCCAGGAGAAGCTCTTTTTACAAAATTGTCACAGGCATCTTTGGGACGTTGCTTTAAGCTCGCTATCTCTGCCTTAGCCATGTTCGTCTTTCTGTATTTTCTTCATGTCATTGGCGAGATATTGGGGAGATTAGCAAAATAGCTAAGATAGTACGCCGCGCGCTCTGATTGGCCGAGATTCGTGTTTGCATGAGAGTATGTAAACATGGCTAATCACGTAAGCACAAATTTGAAAAAGTTTTTGAGTTCAAAACTCGACACGGTTACTTTATTTACCCATTTCTTCGTCGGCTGAAACTTGGAAAATCTTTGCAAACAAGCTGTGTCAATTTTTTTTCGCTTAAGCTGACATTTTGAGCGAGAAAAATCTGTATTTTGGAAAGCATCTTTTTGCAAAACAAGAACTGATTACGCGTGCAAGACTTCGCGTACAAGATTTTGGGACCGGTAAAAATTTCTGTTTTAATCAGTGCCATAACAAAAAAGTTTTTGAGTTTTTTTCTTGGTATATTTATTTTATAAAAGCAATAGAAAACTTTTTCCTGTGTTTGCATAGCCTGATATAAACACTCGAGGGGCTGGGAGAATTCTCGACCGTTATTCAGTTTTGCATAACTGTCTCGAATTCTCCCAACCCTTCTCGTGTTTATATCAGGCTATGCAAACACGAAAAACGTTTTCTATTGCTTTAGGAGTCCACTCTTCCGAATATTTCTCAGAGCGTAGAGCCTTGATGGCATAATCGCAGTGAACAAGCCGGATGATAGATCTTTGGCCATACGAACACGATGGACTCGATGTACGTGCCACCAGTGGCAAACAGGCGGTGTGCGTCACGAGATTCGACCAATCAGAATGCGTCATTTGTAGACTTATTTTCGCGCTTGGAAAGAGCTGTTTTTAGAGGTATATGTGGTGAAATTTTTGCTTTATTCCAAGTTTGTGTAGGTAATTTCGGCACTATACCGCCGTGGAAAGTTGTTGGAACACATTATCTTGATAACAGTTGCTTTAGTTTTAAATATTTTGCTTTCTCGAGCGTTTGTGATAAGTTTGAATTGGTCGCTCACGGTCATGTGCAAGCCGCCATGATGATTTGAGTGTTATTTTCGCCGTTCTTCTTGGATTCATTGCTAGTTACTGTTAGCGGTTTTATCGGATTATTTCGGTCAACTTGTTGCTTCAACCTTTCTTCTTTGTAAATTTTGGGGTCTACCAGGGTCTAAATAACTTTAAAATCAATGTCTACGACACTTTGCTCCGAATACTTTCAGAAGAAAATGATTATATTGATTCACCCGACTTAATAACAAAAAGTTTCCTGAAAACTCGGCTTCTTATATTTGCAATGTCCATGATTGTAAACTTAATTAAATTGAATTTATTTTTCATTTATTTGTTTATTTATTTAACTACTCTTTTTCTCTAGTCTTTCTTGTGATCTATCTGTATATATATATATTACATAGGTGTAACCACTGCTCGCCTCGACTAGCTAACCTGCTAACTGCGGACAGTGGATATTGCTTTCTGTAAAATTTGTGATAATTAATAAACAGTTAAACTCCTGTTAGTTTCCCCGTTATGAGGCGTTGAAAATGCCTTGGAATGAAGAGATTGTCTCAGCCAAGTAGCCCAACTCCCGGGAAACGGGCTGAGAAACTTACCGAAGCGAAAGCCAAGGTGAAGCGAGTAACGCAAAATCCAGGAAGAGTTTGTTTCATTTAAGGTAAATAAGTTTGAATATTGTGATAACCTTTGGAAACAAAACATTTTTCAGAACCCAGTGCGGAAACTGCAAACGGTTGAATGTCTGAGATTATATGGCTCATATAAGAGGGAGAGTTCTTAGGTACAATTTTCTACAAACTTTCAGCGAGGACCCCAATTTGGGAGGAGATCGTTTACCATGACCGCCAAGAAGATAGGGCCCAGTCTTTTTCCCAGTGGAATGCCGCCGTTAAGATACTCAGATAAGAACGACGATGACTCCAAGCGGACAAACTGAGATCTTCCCTGTAAAAAACCGGCAACCCATCTAACCAAGCAGCAATTTAGGTTGAACTTAAATAATTCAGTTCTCACGGTAAGAGAATCAGATCGCTTACGAAAATCGGCAAGAAAGAACCGCTGAGAACAGTTTCACTTATCCAAGGCTTCGAGGGCTAAGTGCAGAATTTGTACCAGAGTTGAGCCTGTTCAGTTGAATTTCTAGCCACTGCAAGCTGTTTTCTATCCACGTGTTTAAGGATTGAGGGAAGAATTCTGGATGTAATGTGAACCTCTCCATGACTCTCCACGTCAACGAAATAGGTCTTAGTGAAATCGTTCTAAATGGCGGAAACTGGCAGGTCGAGAGTTTTGTCACCAATTTGGCTGATAGCTCCCTTCCCTTGACCTGTCTGCATGGCAACCGTGATCAGCGTTCTCCCATTTCTTGGGGGGTCAGATGATCACCAGTAGATATCTGTACACCGTTTTGACGAAGACTGACGCTTTGCGATTCTTCGTTTTTTGCTTCTCCAGCTCCAGTACTAGTAGAAACACCAATCCTTCGTCTTTGTTGGCAGAAAAGTATTTTACGAAATTCTCTCCTGAACACAGGGTTCATGCCTGCGTAGATGAAAGGGTTTATTGTATTAGACAGATAAAGTAAAAATAAGCAAAAGAGTTGAACACTTCGAGGCATTTTCGTGACAAGACGGAAGCGCTTCGAAATGATAATTAGCCAAAATGGGGCCCAGCACATCATGAAGGCAAAGACAACGAAAAAGAGAGATTTACTGAGTCTAATCTCACGTGAAGTAATGCGAGCGTGTCCTCGATTCTGGGTCGTAGACAACGAGGCTGAGTTATGTTCTCGGATCACTTGTGCCACCTTTATATAGCTGAACATGGTTATTGCTAATGGGATAGTCAGGAACAGGCTAAGAACAATGGAGTAATTGATTATTTTGCCAGCGTGGCTGGGAAAGGCAAGGGCGCATATGCCGTATCCCGGAACGAAGGCATAATTTTGAAGACCTGCCAATTTTGGAGCTACAGCATACAAGGCAACGACGATCCATACACCAGCTAGCCAGGTGCGTGACTTCCAAGGAGAGAAGAATTTCTTGTATTGCTGCTCCGATTTGCAAATCCTGAAATATCTGTTAATTGCTGTTAAACCCATAGTTACAGGTGAAACGTAGGCAACAAAGCAGACGAAGAAGGCTTCAAGCTCACACATCACCTCACCGAAAATCCAATCGCTGGTTATTAGCACACCAATTCCAAGGGGCATAACAAAAACGGCGGAGAGCAAATCGCTCACAGCCAGAGCAGTGATGTAAAGGTTTGTTGTCGTTCGGAGTCGTGAGTCTTTGTAAATTAAAATGCAAACCAATGAATTCCCTATCAGAGACAGTACATTTAAGATCGTAAGTGAACTTACTTCCACAGCGATTAAAAGAAAGCTACGAGAATTTAAGTCATCGGCCATTGCAGTAGTACTTCATTTCAATTCCGTTCTTCTAGCTAAGAGTTTAATTACATGTTATTGCGCCACCAAGATACCAAACCATAAGTAAATTTTGTTTAATTATATTTTACCGGCCGACAGGTTTTTCCGGGACAAATATGACATTCGGAGACGTAAGTCTTAACTTAAATTGTTTCTAAGACTTTGCTAAGTAAATCATCATACATTTTCTCCTTTAATGTCAAAATGTGTCTTGCTAATTAAGTTAACCTACATCATGATTGGGTAAACGAGGATAGCTTAGCAGATATCATTATTAATATTCATTTTTTTTGCTCAATTTTCGCTTTTCTTGCTCTTGCGGTAAACAGGCGAAGCTACAAATATCTTAATATTTACTCTACAAAAATTGAAATTAATTCATTGTTGACTCTAACAATGCTGAAAGCCAAAGCTTGTTTCACTTTCTTCTCGCTGTGGTGTCGTATTTCTCCCATAATATAAGGGCCTTCCGGAAGAGTCTAGTACAGTGACCGGAACGACACTCAGTAAAACTTCGCTTTTTAATGGAGCGGTTACACTAGACCTCTTCCCATATCTACCAGTGGGAAAATAGTTTGGGTTGGCCGGGGTTCGCTCTGGGTTTTGATCACTTTCATGAATTTTATGTTTGCGAATACATATCTTATCCCTAGGAATAGTCCCCACCCTATCCCGTAGTCCCCCCGCTCCTCGGGCATAACATTGATCGATAGCTGCATAAAGATTTGTTTGACGAAGGAGAACACTTACTAGACCCTCACTAATCCAGTCTTTTTTCCTCCGGGATCAAGCGATAAATTGCCTAAGGGAGTGTATGAACGTATTTATCATTTCAGTTCCAAAAGAGTAAGAAAGAAACTGAGAAATATGAGAATTCGAAATGGATTATTTGAAGAATTTTTTTTTTTTTTTGCGCTCTAATCTAAGTTTTGAAACATAATTTCTACCTAAAGGCCAGCTCTGAAAAACGGGTATGGACTTTAAATGTCTGGTCTGAAAACAGGTGTGGAAAATTACATTTCTTGCTCTGAAATAGGGTCAGGATTTGGAGAACCGGGTTGCACACCCCCCCCCTCCCCTCACCAAGAATTCCCACGAGTACTCCCCCCCCCCCCTCCCGTATCCTAAACAGGTTGGGCAGATTGAGGATTAGTAGGGTGGGTAAAGGTTTCGCTGGTTCGAGTATTCGATCATCGGTCCTGGATGGGGGAATGATCGAAGCTTTCCGAGTATGTTCAAACGGCCTTCTGAGTTCACTTCATGATTCACTCAGCTAAAAATAGGCTGAATACTGCACGCACTCAAGCTTGAAATAAATGCAAGTTGAAAAGCGATATTTCCGCCAACTTTTGTTTGAGATCACGTCCATTAATTAAGTTGAATATGATATAAAAAGGCTCTGTGGTTGGCCACTCAAACAAGGTCACGCAAAATCTAGGTGTATTCCCTGCGGTATTTGTTAGGAAACTGTTTCAATTTAACTGCTATTACAGCTACAGAAATACAGTTACTGCCATTCGAAACTGTTTGGTTTTTTTCCGTAAAATCATCAGCAGGGGACTGATCCATTGGGAGTTATCGAACCTCACGCAATAAAAGTGGCATCTTATTTGATTATTCGTGAAGATCCGTTGCAAGAGCTTCAGCGAACAAGACTGTGATTCAATTGTCTAGAGACAGAATCTGTTAACGAGTTCTACCTCGCCTTTTCATCAAAATGGCCTTAGATCTGATGAATTCTTATGCAGGTGTAGGAAAGTCAACCATGAGTTCATTTCGTGAGAAAATGAGCAAGTTAAAACAAGCGGTAAGGGAAACAGAGGAGAGGACTAAAAAGTGCAAAGAAGAGACACTGGCCGGGAGATGGAGGGAACATAACGCCAAGGTGCAAATGAAGGCGATATCCGAGAGAATGAGCGAAATCGAAGAGGAAATTAGAAAGGTAGAGACTCGGATTGACTACCAAAAAGCTCGGAGAAAAGAGGTTGCCGAAAAGTCTCGCGAAAACTTTCGAGTTAGGAACGACTTAGAAGGATCTAGCATCAACTTAGAGCAAATGATGCGTGACCTGCAAGAGGCCCAGCAACATACACTAGAAGTAAAGAAAATGAACAGGGGCTTGCAAAAAGTGGTGGCTATTTTAGAGCCGAAAATAGAGAAAGCAGAACGGCGGGAGCAGAAGGCTTTAGATCGAGCTTTCCTGATTAGCCAAAAGCTTACAGTGCATCGCTACTTAGCCGAGAAGAGACCGGAAGGATTGCCACTTCCAGATGAAGAGATGAAGGCCCCAATGTCGGAACAGGAGGCTAAAATCATGAACGTAAGAGGGAAGATTAAAGGTGCAGTTTTGCGTCGAAGAGAATTCGAGAAGAAGAAAGTTGCTCTGGAGAGAAAGATGGAAGTCATGCAACAGGCCATGGATAACTACAAGAGACGAATTCTTGATTTTCAAGTGAGCAAACGGGAATTGCTAAGCTCTAACTTCTACTGACAGAACTCGCTACTTAAGAAAAAAAAAAAAATGGCTGATTATTCATAATTGAGTTACAGAAAAAGACGCAGTATTAAAGGTCCAAATTTTGCAAGGAAAGCTTTTTCCTCAATTTTTGATGCCATTTCTAGGGCAGGCAAATGAGCAATATGCATGTGTTTATCTTCAGTCTGTGTTTGTTCAGGATTATCATTAATCAAAGTAAGTTCTGTGCATGTTTAGCAGACCAAGTGATTAATTCGTTTTGACAGCATCGAACTAAGAACTTCTTTGTTTTTCTGGTTCGTTTTCAGTTTTGTTCTTTTTAATTGTTACTGAATTTATTCCCGAATGCCTGCGTAACCAACTCCAAACAGTAAACACTAGAGTGACCTGTTGCTCGTATGAGTCAAAGCGGCATGTTAGTAGATAAGCTGAAAAAAGAAAGAAAGAATATGTCATTTGCACGACGTAAAAAAAGAGCGTTAGTTAGAAGGAAAAAACAATTAAACAAAGCAAAATAAAACAAGAAAAAAAAAAAACACAACAAAACAATCCGTCTGATGCAGTCGTTTTTAGCGTGACCGCGTCTTATGAATCAATGCAAGTTAACGCTCTTCTGAGTTTCTGGCATGTGCCTGTACTGATTAAGCTTGAGTATGAGGTCCCATTTTATTTTTCGTGTCCGATCACGATACACTAATTTCTCGTCGGACTATTTCCAATGGATAATTGTACTTGACAAAAAAGGCTATTTCAATGGATCAACCTACAGCTGACTCTAGCTTTGTAATATTGATAGAATAAGAAGATAAATCAATGTGATATGAATGGGTCACTAGATCACCGGCGGATCTGATCGTAAGTTCGGTACGGGATCTTTTGTTTTCCGCGAGAAAACGCGCGAGCGAGCGGCGAAGCCGCGACCCTTGCACTCGCGTCTCCTTTCGAATGCAGCTCTCGCGTGACTTCTCGCGACTCCCTCAAAAGGAGAGCTTGCTCGAAGGCTTAGGGATCGGTAGATTTCTAGATCCATGGATGGCCATTGGAGAGCCTCTTAATAAGAGCTTATAATAATTAATCGAATATTTCTTTATTTCACACTATATAAGGCATTTACACAAGTGTACGTTAGTGGGAGAACAAAGTAGCTGATAAACAATCATTGTGTACAGTGTCCAAAGTAGCAAGAGCTTTCTTGTTGGACACCGTCGTGTTCAGATATTTTCAGATAAACTATCATGGATAGTTCCCGGACAAGTATAAACGACAAAAGGAAGCCTTAAGATAAACAAATTAAATGAAATGATAAATAATAACAATAATAATGGAAACTTTATTTGTGTTTTTGACTGTACTATTGAAAATCTCGCTACGTATAGGCAATTTACAAATGCTGCTTGAGACTGAATTGCTAAAAAAAAAAACCAAACAAACAAACAACAAAAACAAAACAAAACAAAATCAAAAAAATCAAAATCAAAAAATAAATCAAAATTGCATTAAGTCAGGGCTATCCCAGTTCCTGTTTCTACAACAAAAGATGTAATATGTTGCTCTAAAGGCTATATTTATCATTTTCTTGATTATATAATGTTGCTGCTTTTTGTCAATGCCAATGTCATTCATCATGTCTAAGAAAGTGGAGCATTCATCGGAGAAAACGCCAAGGGAACTCATGGAGAGATTTACAAATCTCACACATCTGTAATTTCTACTCATTTCGTTGATCAAGTTCACATATTTTTCTTTCTTACGCACTGCATTGCTGTTAAGGTTGGACTCTAAAGTAACAAGAAGTCTGAGTTTGAGTATTCGAGGAAATGAGACAGAGCTTACGGACATGCTACCTCCTTTAGGCGTGTCAGTCGACTGTAATCTGAACTTCAACGACCACATTAAGATGGTGGCTAATCTGAATGAGATCGGCAATCCTTCGAATCCGTGTTATGTTTCTGATATTAGAAAATGTCGGGATGCTAGTGTATCACGCTTCGTTACAGCGGCTACCACTAACACGAGCCCCCAAAGGGTTTTTTCTTCGGTTCAAACCTGCGTTTTGGTGGACGTCAATCAACCGTTACCATGGTTTTTCACGCGCGTTGGCCTAGAGAAGATTCTTACTCCGTTTCTCGAGCACTCGGAAGAATATGCCGGCGTTTCAGCCGTTTTTGCAATATTTTGCTGCAGGATCTGACACCAAGATTACGAGGAGTATGAATTTCTTGAGTGTTTTTCGAAGGAACTCAAATTATCGACATATCTACATACTGTAAGTTACAACCATTAAGCTTTCTCAATAAACGCTCGCACCTCGTCTGAGTTCTTGCTAGCTCTGGTTCTATTCGGTAAAATGAAGAATGATAAGAAGTAAAATTCATTTTCGAAAACAGCCTCCATTCAGAGGAAAATTTTCCCTTTTTCGGTGTGATATCTTTCGTTTCTTTGAATTTATACTAGCTTCTTGGCAATTCGTCCACGGCTCCCGCTTGCAAAATTTGGGTTCAGAAAAAGGTAATTATTAATTTTAAAAACCACATTTTGGTCACGTGACCAGCTGCGAACTTACTCAATTTAAAGGGACACAGTCAGCTGATGCACATGCGCATTAGATACCATTTCTTAGCTGATTTGCATGTCACAAGAACACGCGTGAAACAATAGCGTATCCGGAATACTCTAAACAAACCCTGTAGAGTTGAACTAGTTACAAGCTGAAATCGTGATTATAGGCCCTAAGCCACATCAGAGCACTCATTTTTTGTATATATATATACCATTGAGAATTCACCGGTGGATTTTTCCAGGGAAAGCCAAACATCGACGAATGCTTCCGAATTCAAACATCAGTAGAGGTGTGAAATCGTACGAAGTCTGAATCATTGTCGAAGGTTCACGGTCGAGAAAGCTTGATTTTCCATATATAAGTAACCTTTTTCATCGATTTTCCAAATATATATAACGACTATTTCCTCGCCAATGTTAATGATTCATTTCTATTGTTATTTTGGTAAATGAAGCCGATTTCTCTCGCCCGGCGAGTACGCGTTTCTCACCTCTTCTGTTCATGTTCCTTTGAATACTGTTTTTAACCAAATGTGATAAAATAATGTAATAGGACGAGTAAAAGTTTCCTCAAAAAGAGACTTTCAGTAAAAGATCGAGGATTGAATGAAACACTAGGCAAGATTGAAGCGGATTTCTACATGTATCCGACGCGTAGATTTGATTTCGGGTTGAGGTAAACGCTTTTCAAACAGGGCAAAAATAGTGTCCAGGTCAGCGCAGTCCCATAGCTGACTGTGTCCCTTTAAGAAAATGGTGCGGGTTTGAAAAACCAAATCACTATTATTTTTTAAAGATATGAACCACTAATCGTTTTACGAAGGTAAAATCATATAACTTTCGATCATTTTCACAAAAACTATGCCACATGACCTCTTAGTGCATGGCCTAGTGACGTCCACGAAAACTCAGGTTTAAACAGAGAAAAAAAAAATTTTCAAGCGCGCGTGTTAGTGGTAACCGCTGTAAAGGAGCCGCGTTTGAAGTCAGTTATTTGACGAAAAGTGATGTTGAATGATACGGAGTTTGGCGAGCTAGTAGTTACCCAGTAGCTGGAACTAGTGGGCGAAAGAGAGAACGGGTGCGCGCGAGGAAGACACGCGAGGGGTGAGAGAGCGCCTGCACAGAAGGCCCACGAAAATCGTTTCAACTCGCATTCTGTGAGTGCGGATATTTCCAATTGGTCGAGAGACTCCCGAGGGAAAACGTTACCGCGCGGGGCGAGAAAACTGTCAATCAATAGAACATGGACAACTTAGTGAATGTCTTATATTACACTACTAGCTCCTGAAACCACTAAATGGCATCTCTCTCCCTCTCCCCTCGCGTGTCTCTCTCTCTCGCGCGCGCCTGTTTTTTCTTCCGCCCACTACTTCCAAGCGCCTGCTACGCAGGCTATCGTTGTCCTGGATAGAGACTGTTGGAGAAGGATGATTTCTTGCCTTGTATTCCATTTTGGAAAAACGAAGTGATGATGATTATGAATGTGTCGAATATATTTTATACTTATTAAGCTTTTGGGTGTCATTATCAGCGTTTAAATTGCAAGATTACTTTTTCTTTTGCAATTTTAACCCAGTGGTCAGCAAATATTACTTCATGACTGATAAATTTATTGAATGACATCATTATGCGTCAGATTACTGTTTCTTTGACGCAATAGATATTCTTAAAAATGTTGTCTGAAGTTTCAATGAAAAGTAATTCAGAAAATCTAAGGCAGTGTAACGTTGCACTAGCAAAGTCAATCTGATTCAGCCATGCAAGTTTGTCTTCTTAGCAGGAACCCAGCTATTTATTGAGAAACTTCTCGTGTCTTTCGAGGTCTGATTTGATATCAAGAAATTTACTTTTCCAGAATTAAACGGAGTAATGCAGATTGCTGGTTGCTTCCCTGCTTTTAATAATAATTATAATATAATAATAATGAAAATAATATTATTATAATAATAAATCCTCGCGAAAGGCCCTCGCGTAGCGAGTTTACAATTTTGTCGCGTGGATCATAGCGGCCTTCAAACTCGGGTGACCCATATTTCTAAAAATCTATCTATCTATTGGTGTCTGTTCTCACGTCATCCACTGTGAAGCCACAGAGCCATTCTGTGGTTACGGGCAACATTCGAAAAGGCCGCACCATCATGTTTTTTTTAGTCATCCCGACATGAAGGGCCCACCTATTTTGTTATACCCTGTTCCAGGGGTTCAAATTGTGGGGATGGCGCAAAAGAAAATTGAGTAAGAAACTGAAACCGTCTAATTTTTTTACTTCATCGTACGTGAAACAATGTTTTTACACACAAAAACGCTGGATTCAACAAGAGGCTGCAAATCCGAAACCAACGGGGAGGATTTACCACCGTAACACCCCTGGAGCGAGAACGCCGACTTGAAATTCAGCGCGAGCAACGAAAAAGAAGACGACAGCAAGAAACCGCCTAGCAGAAAGAACATCACTTTGCCCAGAGAAGACAACGCCGTCATCAAGAAACAGAGGAGAGGCTACAGAGACTACAGACATGAACCGGAGGCAGCAACAAAATACAGGAATTGCATCGCAAACGAAACCGATCTACGAAGAGAGGGAACGTCGACTGCTGAACACCGAGGAAAGCGAAGAGGAGAGGCAACAACGCCGACTAGACGCGGTTTAAAGTCAAAATTGTGTTCTTCGATGCAACGATAGACAGCAAGAATTACACGATCTACAAAATACAAAGTGCACCCTCACAAACAAAGATTTTTGACGAACGAATGTGTACTCTGAAGGAAGGCATATTCACATGTCCCTGACATTGTCATTGAAAATAATAAAAATGGCCTAATTTAATGGGAGCACTTTTGACTATGCATCACCTCGTTAACCTTTATATTAAAAGAATATAATCTGTATTTTTCCAACTAACAGATTTGAAATCATAGTTCTCTTCTTTTAATATAGGTGTGCCACTTAATTCAAAAATTTCATTATCTTAAACAGATCAAGGTATAGCCTTTGAAATATTGGTAAGAGAAAATAAAAATAACTGTCAGGTATCTAAGCGCTTTTAAAGGACCCATAGTGTTATAGTTACTATCTGATGCGTTAAGCTGTGAACAAAGGCCATTCTTTCTAGTTCTACTAGTTCTACACGTTTAGAGCCGAGTCAAATTTAGAAGGATTTGTATGAGTCATTGAAGCATAACTGGGCCAATATCTCAGACACAATTTGCCCAGAAATGCTAATTTTTGGCAAGTCGGCGTCCTTGACGTTTTTCTTTGAGCAACTATGACGACGACCACAACGAAGACTTCAAAAAAACAATAGTTTTAATGATCAAAACAACAGCTCTGCACGTGCATCACGCTTTTTAGTACATTTCTTTGACGTCCACTGCACGACTACGACGTGAAACCTCCTAATTTGCCGTTTTATGGAGGACGTCAACATACGACGACGAATTTTCCTTCCTCTTTTTGAACCTGAATAAAATCCTTAAGAATTCAACTCCAGGAAAAGTCGCCTGCATTTGACATATTGAGCGTGTCCAAATAGACGCGATTAAGTTTGAAACAACGCAAATTCATTTTTTTAACAACGTTTTCACTGCCGTCGTCGTCGTCCTTGCTTAAGGTCCCTATTAAGGTCCCTTAATTTCACAAATTTGATTTTTGTAACGTTATCACTTTAGAACTCTATTGACATTCTCGTCTGGAGAAAAAAAAATAAAATGGATTTTCAGCTCTTAGACTAAATAACATTGCATTTAATTTGTAACAAAAAAATGGTTTTTGTAACTTAGGTCCTTTTTGGAAACCTGCCATCGAATCTCAAACTAACTGATACTGAGCTGACCCGTTTATTCCTGTACACATTCCTCAAAAATTGAACTCATCTTGGCTTGATGTAATTTTGAAAAAAAAAATCCTTGATAATAATTCTCTATTCATTTGAAATAAAAAAAAAGAAAAAAAAAAACAACTATAGCAATGAGCTTGTTATCTTACTTATCTTCAGAATAGTAGGATTTTCCCCTATAACTGAACAAAGAAACAACTTTTATTCCGTCGCTGTTGTAAGGAGAAGTTTTCTTAAAATTTAGGATATGTGAGAGGAAATTAAAATTATATTATAGTAATAAAATGAAAAATATAACAACCTGCAACTAATAAAATAGCTAGGCTGCCTTCTGCTGAGTTGATGTATTAATGCGCGGATCTGCGCGCAGCATGACCAAGATGGCGGGTGGAGAGCTTAACGCGCGGGAGAGTTTAACCGTTATTACTACTCATATATACACTTCCTTTTCAATATCATTAATTTAGCCAGAATTCCATAACTAGTTTTTTATAAGTACTGTAACCTCCACCCACTTGTAACCGCTCTGTGGTAGTAGCCAACTCGAAAGCTTGGCTCCTTTGGCTGCTACACAGTTTTTTTCCTTTATGTTTAATTCAATGTATAGTTAGCTGTTTTTACTTCTTCTTTTTTTTTTTTCATATTCTTCTTGTATTGTAATTGAATAAGTGTGAATAAATGAACATGAACCTGAGCTTCTTGATTGACTATAGAGCAAACAGACGGGTGGCCAAAGTGTTGAGGAAGCAGATTTCTAATGATCAATACTGATTGAATTGGGCTCGTTATACAAATGAAATTGTTACCTTCGCAACACTGTTTAAGTCGATCTTACTCCATGTTGAACTCATCGACTACTTTGGGGAAAAAGGTTCCTAGTAGATACTGAATACCGCACCACGACTCCTAGAAACAGGACGGTGAGGATTCGTTTTGTCCCTTTAACTTTGTCATTGGTATTTTTAAAGATTCGATTTTTTAATGATATTTTTAAACCGATTCCAATTAGGGTATTTTGTTGGAGTTTCTCTTGTGTATTTACAGCTTCTCTCAGCTAGCCTAGTCTCGTTTTGTTTAAAAGCTATAGATGAAGAAAACTCTGAAAGAAAAAAAAGAAAGAAACTAGAAAGAAAGGGGCATTCTTTGAAGAGTTAAAACTCTTGAAAGAGTTTTGACATGGCTAGCCATGTCAAGGATTCACACGACTATGCACCGAATTGCATATGCATTCAGATCTCGTTTTTTTTTTTGTTTTTTGTTTTTTGTTTTTTTTCATTCTGCAGTTCAGTTTCTATATAAAGAACATTATAGCCTCCCTAAGACTTCATTTAATCAGTTCTTTCCCCAAAAAGGACGTTCGTAATTAAGTTGTGACGAAGCGCTACGAACGTCTGCGGAAGGCTTGGAAGATCCTCTATTGTCAGCCCTTATGATCCTGTTACCAGCCAAGTTATCTGCGTAATGTTTACGAATTTCAGAAAAAAGCACCTCCGTCGGTGAATGTCCAGGTGAACTACTTTTTCTTGATAAGCCTCTAAAGTAATAAGGTGCCTGTTCCAGAAAAGAGTGTCGAATTTAGTTTTGAAAGTCTTCATGCATCTTTCAAGGGCCACATTTTTATGGTTTTTTTGAAGCTCATGAGCGCTTAGGCCATCCTCTTTTTTTTTTCTCCGTTTAGCGTAGTCCAACCGACCCAAATTTTTGGCATTTTCCAAAAAAAAAGTAACGACGTAGTTAAACCATTTTTGACTTGAAATGATTCTTTTAATCTGAAAAATGAGCATAGTAACAGCACAAAGAACAACAGAAACAAAACATGAACATTTTTTACCGTCAGTATATTTTGCACTTTCGTTAATCCAAATATGTGAATGTTAACTTTTAACGTCGTCTTGGGGTACCAGGGCCTTCTATTCCGAGACTTCTTGCGATTTTTTTTAGTTCTTTTTTTTTTTCAATCCGACCGACCGACCGACCCAATATCAGAAGACACATTCGACGCTAAACGAAAAAAAAGGGGGGGGATGCCCTTAATGTAGAAAAAACGGTTTTCTGAGCGAAAAGTAACACAACAAAGTTCTAAAATGAGCGTTAAAATTCCAGCTAGTTGCGAGAACTCCTGTGTGGAATTTTTTGTTTATTTCGAGCATGAGACAATAGTTTCGCGTGGTGAAATAATGGCCTGTTGCATTGAGAACTCGGGTTTGTCAAAACAATGGGCTCTAGAACTACCGTATGGCACGAAATTTTTGCGGGAGTTTATTTTTGCGGATTGGCGATTTTTTGTGTTTTGCGGGAAATAATTTTTGCGATTAGGGAAGATTGGTTTTTCTGCGATTTTCAGAAAGTACCCAGTACTGGCCCAGCATTGATAATATTTTCGTTTTTATTGACTAGTGCACAAGGTATCTTAGACATAAATAATTGATTATTTGCCGTTGTCTTAGTAAAGGAAAATATTCGCGGCGAGTGTAGCTAAATGTCGTTGGTCGTGGATCGTGGGTCGTGGGTCGTGGGTCGTGGATGTGTGTCGTGGGTGTGGGTGTGGGTAAATGTCGTGGGTAAAAAAAAGTCTTCCAAAAAAGTAGAAATTACATAAATTAAAAAGCAAAAAGTTGTAAAATTCATGAAACGAAAATCTCCGAGTACACACCAGTCCTATCCCGTTTTCCCGCGGTAATCCTCTGGTACAAACGGGCACTAAAAAGGCATTTAGGTGAAAAATAAAAGAAACTCTGTACACTACGGTAAACCTGGAGCAGGCTAAAGTAAAACTGGAGACTGAACTGCTCTTTCTCAAAGATGTGAACATTCGTGACTGAAACGTCCTTTCAGGGTAAGGAATGATATTTCGAATCGTTAAAGCAAAGATTTTGTACACAAAACAAATAATAATAATAAACATATCTATTCAGGATTGCTGCATCAGTTTTAAGAAAAAACTGCTATCAATGCAAGTTCCTGTAAAAAATTAAAAATGAAAAAAAAAATAACAATAAATATAACAATACAAAAAGATTAAAAATATGGTTAAATATCAAATTACAATATTAGAAAATAGTTACACTAACGGAAGATTCGAACAGTTACAAATTCTAAGAATTATTAAAAATTTTTCCACCTTTGTAGAAAAAAGCGTGCTCGATGCATTCTAAGTTAACTTTTTATAAAGTAAGGTCATTGTTATTTCTAGTCTTTTGGCGGTGAATGTCACGGTTTCTTACAGTGAAATAATTAGAAAGGTATCTGGGAACCCTATTTGCAATGCATTCATTAACAAATCCTAAAATGTGTGTCCGTCTTCTATAATAGAGAGGTTCCAAGCCCAGTTTGGTCATAATTTGATCAGTTGATAGTTTTGAGGCAGCTTTGAAGTAGACTATCCTCGCTGCTCGTCTTTGTAGTTGTTCAATCTTGTCACTGTTTCCTTGTCCACATTCATGCCACACAGCATCACAATAATCTAGAAGCGGGAGGACCATGGCTTTATAGAGTCTATTTGCAGCTTCTAGCGTAAGTGAAGGTCTTATTCTAGGGAATTCGAACATTCCGAGTATCTTAGATACCTCCATCCTCACATAGTCCACGTGGTCATTGAAGGAAAGGGTGTCATCAAGAACGACACCCAGGTACTTAAATGTGTCCGTATACTTAATGGACTGTCCATTTAGGCTTATATCAGTTTCATCACACTTTTGTCTCGCGAGTGGTTCCTTCGTAAAGTAGGAGACCTAAAACTTCTTTAAAAAAGACTTTTATCCAAAAAATGAAATACCTCAAAATTGTCCGTTTTCCCTCCCCTTGTACAATTATAAAGTTGAAAAATTCATAAAACGAAAATCTCCGCCGCGTACATGCCAGTCCTATTCTCCTTTCCCGCGGTCAGCAAAGCAAATAGTATAAAAAGCAAGTCTTTTAGAAGAAACGGACACTAAAATAAAAGAAATTCTGTACACTATGTAAACCTGAAGCAGGCTATAGAAAACTGGAGACTGATGAACTGCTTTTTCTAAAAACAAAGTCAACATTTGTCACTGAAACGTCCTTTCAGTTAAAGGAATGATATTTAGAATCGTTACAGCAAAGATTTTGTACACAAACCAAAAAAAGAAAAGAATCTAGAAAATTGTATTTACAAAAAGCAATGAAATTTACATACAGTCTCGCCTTAACTTGAAAGGTTGAGCATGAAGGTGGTTCCTTCGTAAGCTATAGGCTACTTGCACTAAGAAGTCACGTGACCAATGCTTCCTTTAAACAATGAGTTGGAATCTTGCTGATGCCAAAAATCGACAGAGCAAATAAGAATTATCATAAACTCGAAATTTGAGAGGAAACGCATTTATGGGAGTTATTTTATGGCTCTTTGATTTTTCAGAAAAGTAGTATGATTTGTATTGGCCGCCATGTTGGAGGGCATACTCTTGCCCTCCAACATGGCGGCCAAAACTACTTTTTGCTTGTATCTCGTCGCCATCGTCGAAACTTGTCAGTAACAATTCACGAACCGTTCCAAAAGTAGCCATCGCTCTTGTATTTATTTCTAAACTTCAACAGGAAATGGCGCTACAACAACCCGCCGTCGCGCGAGCTTTCTTAACGCTATTTTTCGCGCCATTGCGACGGCGACCTCACCCCAAGCCCCCTCGACCAAGTCGGCCTTCGTAGAATCTCGCCGTCGTCGGATATTAAGCTCACTTTATTAGCTAGCCTAAAACTTCTTTAAGAAAGACTTTTATCCAAAAATATGAAATGCCTCAAAATTGTCCTTTTTCCCTCCCCTTACCCACGGTGATCGCATTCCATCAAGTTCAAAAATCTCCGCTGATCATTGGAATTGTAGGAGTGTAGCTAAATGTCGTGGGTCGCGGGTAGGATCGTGATTAAAACACCACACGGGTACACACAAGTAACATACGACTACATACGAGTCACATACGAGTACATACGGGTAACATAAGAGTCACATACGAGTACATACGAACAACAAATGGGTAACATACGAATACATACGGGTAATGAAGTAAAAATAAAGTTAAAAGTACGACTCGAAGCAGGGACATTAGGCACACAGGGAACAGGAACACCAACACAAGAAAGAAAGGTGAGAAAGAAAGAAAGAAAGAAAGAGAGAAAGAGGGTGGGAAAGACACGACAAGAAAGAAAAAAAAAAAGGACAAGGACAAGAAAAGACGAGAATAAGAAATTAGGAACAGAACAGAAAGTGTACGCTGATCGACAGTCTGCACATCTTATCACGCTACCTTCAACGTTAGCGAAGCTGGGAATTTTTTGATCAAGCGATTTCATGGCCTGCAATGAGAGAATACCATTTCCTTAAACCGATTTTCGATCATTTCCATGCAATGAAGAGATAGAAAAAATTGAAATTAAAAAATTAGGGGAAAAAAGAAGAAGAAGAAGAGAAAAAGATCCCATACAGCTTTGCGCCCACGTGCTTGGTAATCCGATACTGTTTATAACTGAGCAAGCTTTTTTGGGTTGGATTCATAGGAAGGCTTTCTACTGTACGTGAGCCTTTAACAAGTTGAATAAACAACTTGTTAAAGTTTATGTTTTGGCAGCCGATAAAAGGTCGTTGTTGCTTTCAAATCAAACAATTGCATTTTAATAGCCCTTCTCGGCTGGTACGTATTGCTTTCTCATTTCAGACTACCGTAATGATGTTTTCAAGGAATTTGTCTTTTGTCTTTTTATATTTTATATACACGAGAACAAGGTGGAATGTGAAAGAAAACTCTCTCTAGAGTAACATCGCGTGGACAGTGTAGGAAAACAAAATGTAAATTCTAAAAGGGCTATTCAATCTATTTTTCTCCCCTAGTCGAAATGCGTTTGCACGACCAAGAAAGAATTGGTGGATGGGGGTGCGCCCGGATCTTTTTCTCTCTCTCTTTAAATATATTTTTTTTCAACCACATACCTGAGTTTGGTCTGTAACCACCTTCGGTAAATCACACAATAAAAGACCGTTCGCGGTTATCACAACACTTCCGAAAACCATTCATGATATTTCCACACTTAACACGGGCGAAACATTGTCAAATTACTCCGGAAAAATCTCCCTTTCTCCCATAAATCGTCACATGGAAACTTTTCTCGTCTCACACAGTCGATTTATGCAAGATCCCGGATATAAACCAGCGATCCTACCCGGATTTTGTTGACGGCCATATTGCCCCCGTCATTTGTATTTGCTCGTCCTAATATTGTAACTTTTGTAAGGGAGTTCAAGACAGTCTTGGATTCTGGACTCCACGCTGTGGATTCCGGACAACCAAGGGGAGTTAGTAGGGTATTAGGTAAGACACTTTTTCAGCGACTTTGAGAGCAAACAACTAAGGTTCGTGACTGAGGTTTTCGGTTTCCTTTCCTCTTTTTCCTTTTCCTCCTTTCGGTAATTTCCTTTTTATTTACAAAAGGGGGTTTTGAAATAAACAGCGTCCAAGGGATCGCGATTCATTTCGGCTATAATATGAGCCAATAGTTTGTTTATAACATTTTTAAACTCATAATCATAGAAAATTTCCAGTTTTATACAGCTGTATATAGCTTGTTTATGATCATGAAACTCTCATAACATTCTTGTAACGTACTCAAAACATATGAAAAGGCTACAAGTGACAGGACACGAAAAAAATGAGTTCGCGTTTTAACAAAATACTTTAATTTTCTATACTTTAGCGGGAAGTTCCAGACATGACGGCAAGAATGGTTTTCCGTATCTCAGTTGTGGTTCTCCTGGTCTACAACGCATTAACTCAAAAATGTCCTGCAAGTGGAAGATCCGAGAGCTCCATCTATGGTTGGATGTTACGGGGACACGTATACGAGACTCTTCTAGCAGAACTTCCGTTTACATGCGTATTCAAGTGTCGCGAAGACAATCGATGCCAAAGTTTTAACTGGGTGATCTCTCTTCTCATCTGCGAGTTTAACAACAGGACAAAGGAAGCCAGGCCGGAGGATTTCAGTCCAAACCCAGAGAGATTATACTATCCACGCGATTTAAAGCGAGGTGAGCCAGCAGGCCGGGGGGGAACTCCCTATAATGGCCTATACGGGGAGGGACCGACTGGAAGGGGACGAAGTTACATTTCGCCTAACTTCCCTTAAACATTTAGGCCCAAATCTGGAACTTTGGCGTAAAGTGAAGACCAATGCTCGGATGTCAATATCAACAAAGGTGGAAGTTCCACGCGCCGGAAAAGGCTTTAGGTAAC
This sequence comes from Porites divaricata, assembly GCA_038088405.1. Taxonomy (NCBI): domain Eukaryota; kingdom Metazoa; phylum Cnidaria; class Anthozoa; order Scleractinia; family Poritidae; genus Porites; species Porites divaricata. Next base: position 67,615,767 of record JBBMOI010000001.1, on the reverse strand, counting down.
AAAAATAACTGGGAACTTTTTAAGTCATCGTGACGTCACTTGAACATTGACGTTACCATGGAAACCGAGTTTTGACAACCGTGTTTTTCAAAATTTCTATTTTCTCTAAAAAATAGGTTTTATTTCTATGTTTACTAATTGTATTTTTATATTACACCTAAAACTGTGAAAGGTTTGAACCCGGGAGTCATTTCAAAAGTAGGTTGAGTTTGATCGTCCGGGTGAACGTAGTCCTGAATAGGACTGTTGTTGTTGACAGTGACTGACGTTTCGACAACCTGTGCGGTAGTCATCTTCAGAGTCAAAGTGACTACCGCACAGGTTGTCGAAACGTCAGTCACTGTCAACAACAACAGTCCTATTCAGGACTACGTTCACCCGGACGATCAAACTCAACCTACTTTTATATTACACCTAATTTAGCATTATTAACATATTATTAGTCACATTTTATTGATAACTTCGACGCACATTCTCTCGTAGAGTAGTGACAAAAATAGGATTTACTGCGTTCGATTCTTGGGGGAGCTTCTCTTCTTCTTTCTTCCATTACTTGGCTTCATGATTCCTCCAAGTGGTCAGGGTTTAGATAAAAAAAAAAAATTAAAAAAACATTTCAAAATTCCATTTAAAAAAATGTTTGTCGGTTTCAAAAATGTTTAGCCAACCGGGCTTGAAACTGAGGCCAGTGATGGCAACTCATCTATGTCTTGCGGCAGGCTGCTCTGATTCTTTTATAGTTTTGGAAAGAATGAGAATTTGTGGTAGTTTCTAGAGGACGAATTAAACAACTTTGTATGCCAAATTATGTAAATGACGACTTGTGCGCACGTGAGATTTTGGAACGAGATACTTGTACTTATCTATTTCAGCAAGACTATTATTAGGCATGTAAATCATAGCCAATCTATTCCTTTTCCTCCTTAATTTCAAGTAATACCACCCTAGATTATTGAGGATATGAGTGACACTTGCAGTGCAATCATAACAGTTTGTCACGAAGCGTGCAGATCGTCTTTGCACCATTTCTATTTTCAGTTGTCAATGTTTAGCTTTGTATAAGGTTCCCATACTACTGAAGAGTATTCCAATATTGAACGAACTAGGTAGGAGAGTTTACTTGCAGGTTTCTTGCTTTGCTTCCTTTTTCTTTTCGTTTCTTTCTTTTGTTTTTCTTCTTCTCTTGTTGTCGTAGTTTTGTTTTCTTTGTTTACTATATAGAGCGATTTTTGTATTCTATGAACTTGAAATGAAAACGCGCGAACAAAGCAGAAACAACAAACGAACCGAAATAGAACGATTTGATTGGTTTATCGAACGGATACAAACGCGCGTGGCTTTTGGTTGGTTAAGCAAACACTCGGGTGATAAAACTTCATGCTCGAGAACTTTCTAGAAATCAATCGATTCTTCGCTTCGAAGTCATACTGCAACACTATTGGCCAATCGAACAATGCCTTCTCTATATATATTAGGGTTTTCTTTGGTGGGAAAACGAAGAGTTCATGTTTTGAACTTTTCATCCATTGGCTGATAAAAAAAATAACGAACATTTACCGAAACCATTTTTCTCCTTACCTTTTTCTTCTTGCCCGTTAGCCCCAAGGTGCTGCCCCCCCCCCCCCCCCCCCCCTTCCTGGGCATACAGTTTTAAGCTTGCATACTGATAAATTAATGATGAAGAACTTTTTCTGACCTTTCAGTTCCCCTTGGTTCTATTCAAGAATTGCCAGCTGAGACTTGTGACGAAATAAAGAGGAGTGAAGGACATGCTGTTAGCGGGAAATACTGGTTTTCCACTGTAAAATCTGGTACATCTGTTCTGGCTTATTGCAATATGAACACCAACGGTGAGTTTGATCAGTTAGATTTAATCGGCGACTGATTAACTATAAAAAACAAAATTGAAATTTTCCGGGCAAAACGCTCATGATTCGGGAAACAGCAGTTGAAGTAAAAAAAAAACATTAAACAACAAAAATCGACTATCAAGACAAGGTTGGATACACAGTTTCCACTGACCTCGACGTCTACGCTTTGTAGAGACAAATCTCACACTTATCCGCCCCTCCCCCAAGTCGTTTGTTTGTAATCTCCCAGATTCTGGGAGACACGTGACCAAACCCAACCAGGGTCTCTCGACGGGTAGAAGAGAGAACCTGGGAACGAGGTTGTTTCCTGAGTTGGAGTTATCTTTGAGTTAATTCCCTTCTCTTAGCGCGATTCAGTCCACTGAGAAATTACGAGTTGTCGTCGCCCAACTTGTGAGTCAAACATTAATTGTTCCTTTAACCTTTATTGTCCTTGAATCAGTTGAATGAAATAAATCAAATGATTTGAATGAAATGATTTCAGTGAATTGATGATTTATTGTTCGTTTAACCTTGACTATTCTCTATTCACTGATTTCTATTCACTGATTTGAACAATGCGTAGTGTTGTTACAGTGAAACCAGGTCAAGCGTTCCTAGGAAGAATAAGGTCATAGTGTTTTCGAGAGAGACGTTGTTCACTGTTGTCCGGCCGTAGTCAATCGATAAACCAATAATCGACATCAATCGATAGCAATCGATAATAATCAAAGATTGATATCGATTGCCGATACCAATCGATAGAAATCGATAAAGAAATAAAGTTGTGAGTTCTATTGATATCGATTTCCGATAGAAATCGATAATGATTGATTTATCGAATGTTCTCGATTATTATCGATTGTTATCGGAAAAGATTGTTGTCGTTTTACAAGTTCATCATCGACACAATGTTGTCCGTATGTTTTTATTGAGTCATTCAATCATCATAGCATGTAATAGCTTTACAATTATCAACAAAATACTACAGGAACAAAAACAATGACAGGAACGTTTGGTCTTTTTATCGATCTTCAGCTTCAGCGCAGTTCATAATACAGGAAGAAGAAGAAGTTGCCGCCAAAGTAACGGTGTGCAACCCTCGGCTAGTCTCGTTATAGCAACGCCATAAAGATGAAGCAGAATAAACAACAAAATCAATGTTTTTATGATTTTATGTGATTTTTTGACTAGATGATGAAATCGATAATAAAATGCTTAACCTTAAACGCCTTCTCGGATATTCGTTTACTAGATAGCAACGCCAGTCTTCAGTAATGTTTGAAATAAATACTCTTTTGGATTATCGACTGTTATCAATAATTATCGATTATCAATTGTTATCAATTTTTGCCAATCGATAAAAATCGATGATTTTTTTTCTGTGAGTTCGATTGTTATCGATTACCGATATCAATCGATAGCAATCGGCAATTGATATCGATAGATATCGTGGGTATCGATTGATTTCCGATTTCGATTTCTATCGATTGACTACGCCTGGTGTTGTTCAGGACAGCTGGTGACGCTTAACTGAGCACGGCTGTAAAGGTCAAGGTACGGGGCTGTTTCCTGGTTCACAAACTCTTTTCAACTGATTTCTCAGTTTACCCGCCACATTGTTTCACTGACATTGACAAACTTTGCCACTTCGAAGATCGATGCCTCTTTAATCCACAGAATTCAATTTTAGAATGACTTTCATCGAAGATTGTTTTGAATTTTTAATTCTTTAACTGAAGAATGAGTTTTTGAAACCATAATTAATAAACTCAATATTGATATAATCAAGTTGAAATTTTGTTGTTCTTAGGAACGCTTGACCGGGTTTCACAGTAATCTGGTTGAATGTTAAGATTGTTGTAGTTTGTTTTAGATTAGAAGGGGAAATAACCATGTAGACCGCTGCGTATAAATGACAAAATGACACATATGCCAGGGGTACGGTGTTTTTATCTTTGGCAATCTTACGCGTTTTGAAAGATTAAAGAAAAACTTCCTCAGAAGACGCCCTTAAATTGAGACTGATAGTTTTGATTTCCGTATCGCAGAGCGCTGGTTCAGCGGCCCTCGGCGCTTGAAGACCTATCTTCAGAGCACGATGGGACACAAAAGACTTAATGGCCTGGCTATCGTCTATATTGAGCGGTTCATGGCAATAACGTCATTGTATGGACAGGATAATTAACATTTTCGGACAACGTCACGGGAGAAATGACTATTTTTTTGGATAACTTTCTGATTTTACTAGATCGAGTAGTCGATAGTGATCATAGAGTATGCATGGTTTCAAAATAACTTCTTCTGGAATTAGAGGCGTTTCACTAAGCATGAGAATTGTAAGCGTTCAGTTCCTTTTCATACAAATTATAAGTTCCTTTTGTATCGCGCTTACATAACCTAAGCATTCGGGCTAAAAATGAGCAGCTAGATAGAAACTTTCTAGAAACATTATCTTTCCCTTTTGACGGATTTTAATCTGCTTTAAGCGTGGATCGAGAAGAAAGTGACTTTTTAAATTAATGTTGTTTTTCTTAGACATTGACGAATGCAGTATTTCCCCTTCTGTATGTGACATCAACGCCAACTGCTACAATACTCGTGGTTCCTATTACTGCACCTGCAAGGCGGGATTTACAGGAAATCGAAAACTTTGTCAAGGTAAAGTAAGATACTTTAGCTAATTTGAACAAGACTGAATATTTCCATTAGGAAAGTGATTTTTTTAAATTAATGTTGTCTTCTTTAGACATTGACGAATGCAGTATTTCCCCTTCTGTATGTGACATCAACGCCAACTGCTACGATACTCGTGGTTCCTATTACTGCACCTGTAATGCAGGATTTACAGGCAATGGAAAACTTTGTCAAGGTAAAGTAAGATACTTTAACTAATTTAAACAAGACTGAATATTTCCATTAGGAAAGTGATTTTTTTAATTAATGTTGTCTTTTTTAGACATTGACGAATGCAGTATTTCCCCTTCTGTATGTGACATCAACGCCAACTGCTACAATACTCGTGGTTCCTATTACTGCACCTGTAACGCAGGATTTACAGGCAATGGAAAACTTTGTCAAGGTAAAGTAAGATACTTTAACTAATTTAAACAAGACTGAATATTTCCATTAGGAAAGTGATGTTTTTAATTAATGTTGTCTTTTTTAGACATTGACGAATGCAGTATTTCCCCTTCTGTATGTGACATCAACGCCAACTGCTACAATACTCGTGGTTCCTATTACTGCACCTGTAACGCAGGATTTACAGGCAATGGAAAACTTTGTCAAGGTAAAGTAAGATACTTTAACTAATTTAAACAAGACTGAATATTTCCATTAGGAAAGTGATTTTTTTAATTAATGTTGTCTTTTTTAGACATTGACGAATGCAGTATTTCCCCTTCTGTATGTGACATCAACGCCAACTGCTACAATACTCGTGGTTCCTATTACTGCACCTGTAACGCAGGATTTACAGGCAATGGAAAACTTTGCCAAGGTAAAGTAAGATACTTTAGCTAATTTGAACAAGACTGAATATTTCCATTAGGAAAGTGATTTTTTTAAATTAATGTTGTCTTTTTAGACATTGACGAATGCAGTATTTCCCCTTCTGTATGTGACATCAACGCCAACTGCTACAATACTCGTGGTTCCTATTACTGCACCTGCAAGGCAGGATTTACAGGCAATGGAAAAACGTGCCAAGGTAGGAGAAAACATGCACACTTATTAAGCTAATTCAGGTCCTGGCTAATTTGAAGGTAAGTTAGTTTACTGCTGTACCATCAGAGATGGGGCAGCTCCTCGAGACGTGTAACATCATTTAAGGTGGCTCGACTGGAATTTTTTGGGGGGATACCTCCCAAGTTTGAGCATTAACTACGTCGTTATGAGTAAAGATAGGGAAAAAAGGTTACCACAACTGTATCATATAAAGATGAAAATTTCTTATGATTTCGGTTTATCGCAATCAGAGTCGCCATGGCAACGTAACGACGCCATTACGTTTTTTATTTATCTTTGTGTTTCTCTGTACCGGGAGTTTTTTTGGATAAATCGCTTAAGGGAGTATGTACGTGCCACAATTGCCTCAATTATGGCAAAGTTTGAACAAATTCTATGAGAGCGTTTTCGAAATATTTGAAACGAAGTTTTAAGCATCATAAAAACAGTGAAATAGCATGCTATCCACACAATTAGCAATTTTTTAAGAATGATAAGCTTTGGAAACGCCGCTTCATCTCATAGTGGTTGATTCCATTGAAAACCTCCTAAAAGAGAAAGAGGGGAATTGCTCTGCGCGATCGCGAGTAAGAAGAATTTTATTAACTTGCATTCAGCTTCTTTTGTTACAGTTTTTGCACGTAATTTGGTCCACACCTACAAATTTCGCATTTTTCAAAAAACCGCTCGATAAATTTTTTTAAAAATTTGATAATCCCAAGATCAATTGTCAATAAATATATCCTGCAAGTTTCAAAAACATTGAAAACAGAGAAGGCTTTCAAATAGGACCTCAAATATGACCAATTTTTCCCCCAGATTTTGTGTTTACAAGCGAGCGTCCTCATTATTCACTGGCATTGTTTTCAAATTTCGAGTTCACAAGCCGTCATTTGCATACAAATTGGCTGCAGAGTAGTCAAGTCAAGGTTCTCCCTCGAGGGAGAACCTTGACTTGTTATATAAAAACATTAAAAATTAAAAAAAAAAACTTAAGAAGGATTAATTGAAACACGCGAGTACTAAATTGATTCTCGCAATAAAACCAGACACGTTTCTTAAGACACAAGAAATCAACTTTGTGACCCTTTATTAAAATAATTCCAAAACGATTAGATTGAGTTTGAGTTTGAGTTTGAGTTTATTGTGTTATAAAAACAAATAATATTACAGGTTTCCTGGCACGCAAATAGCAGAGCTAGTCTAAGCGGGCCAGGAAATATAAAGGAAAAAAAGAGAAGACTGCTATATATTCAAATGTTTGTAAAGTGAGAGAAAAAAGAAGAAGAAACATTTGTGGGCTATGATTCTAGGCAAGAGTTAAACAAAAATTAATTAAATAGCTAAATAACTTGATAAATACAGTCAAAATGTTCTTTTCTTCATTTTAAAAATTATTTCATCTAAATCATAATAAGTATCACCAGTTTCAAGTGTATCAAATAATAGGGAACGAATTTTACTTTTAAATTTTTGTTTCGGAGACGTGCGTATCTCAGTTGGTAGATGATTCCACAATTTTGCACCAATTCTCAAGAAGGAGTTCTTGTGGATTTCAAGATTAGATTTCATTACGTAAAAGTTTTGAGATTCTATTGAAATAGTCAAAGAAGGCAAGCAATCCTTTTTTTACATCGCGCAGAATGTTTTACTTACCCCTCTCCCTTTTCATTTTTATCTCCCTCCTTTTCCACAATTCTATTATTTTCCCTCCTCCTCCACAATTTTATTATTTTCGCTCTTCAATTATTCTTCAAATGCAGATATCCGCTCAGTGGGGCCATCGCACCCTGATACTATAGGTCTACCGACAGGTGTCGGTTTGTGAATCTTTTGTAAGTGTGTAGAAAACAGGGATACGCGGAGGATTACGCGTTAGGGATAGCCATTTGTCTGTCATATCGTCAATGTGGACTTCCTGCAGCAGCGACTTAATTAGCTGCTTAACTTTACTGGTTGTGTTTTCAACCATGGGTTGAGGGAGGGGTTGATAATTGTTTTTCTCATTAAGCAAAGCTAAACCTTCGTTTATCTTACTTTCTCTGCTCATCATGACGGATGTTGTTCCCTTGTCTGTCTTTTTGAGTGTAATGGTTTTGTCACGCGACAATTGTTTGAGTGCTTGTTGCTGTCCGGGTGTAAGGTTAGGTTTTGGTTTCTTAAAGTGAATCTCTACGAGCTCTAGTTTCACTTCCTCTAGAAAGGTTTCTAAAGCCACGGAATTCGAAGGCCTGACTGGTGGATTCCAATCTGATTTCGCGTGAAATGGATGTGGATTGTCGTAACACGAGCTCCCGTCAGCCGGATCAAATGTTCACTTCGGCGCGCTAGCAGGGAGGGGGATAAACATTCAATATATATTTTTAAATGTTAAGAAAATGAATAAAGAAAATAACAAATAGCAATAATATCGTTAATGTTAAATCGTCGGCGAATTCGCGTCCGAATAAAATAAAATAAGAAAAAAGGGGGAGGGGGGTCTTCGTTTTCGGGTCTTTGTTTTCGGGTATCTTTGTTTTCGCTACAACCTTCGTGTGTGCTATTCAGAAGCTTAAGATCCATTTAATTGCGCATTATTCAAATGCTACAAGTTTATGAAAGGCGTACCGGCTCTACGTTATCACGTACAAAATGTGTAAAATGCTTCTGAGTTGAGACAAGCTGTTATCGACTTGTACTTCAACTGAAATTCATCGTGACTGTGGAATTACTGTACGATCAAGCGGAAAGTGATTTGATCCAATGTCAGACAAAAATGCGAGCCTTTTCCTCCAGCAACTGCAGTGAATTTGAACAAATTGAACTTAACTGAAATAGAATTGTTCATCAAAATGCTTTATGGAGTCTGGTCTTCTCTACAACTGGACCATGAAAAAAACAAATCTCCGCCCCGGATGCAAATCAGCTCTCCAGCCAGAATGATGACAGGTCGCCGATCTGAAACATTTGAAGACCTCTGATATCTTTTCCCTTCAGAGGATAAGTACAAAGGATTTTCCTTATATCAAAGGGAAGATCGACTGATCGATTTGATTCAACTACAGCTGTCAATTTTAAATGGACCCAAGTCTTTCTTTGTTGCCAGTCGTATGATCGCAGAGGTCAATGAATTTTTTTTTTAAATACAGGTCATACAGGATGCGTCTAAACCAACGCGTGTCGCTATGATATGACTTAGAGTTAAGGTGGATAGAACTAGGTTGTGTACGGCGGCCCACTTCGCAAGAAATGAAATAAAATATAGAAGAGTCGAGAAAGCAGACTTTTCCAGTACTAACTTTATGCATGTACGATAGCTTGTTTGTCATTTATACCGCTCTATAGACAGAAGTTTTACAAATGTTACTCGCTGTCCCCTTCATAGAAATCGGAGGAAAGCAAAAAAATACCATGGCCAGTAGTTATAATAGGATGCTTTACCATTCAATTTCGCCACCGATAATTTCTGTCATTTCCTTGATTAAACCATACTACTTCCATCAGTTCAAAAAATGACAAACTTAATGGGAAATTTTTTTCTGTCATTTAATATTTACTGTTTATCTTCTGTCATTTCCTGGTTATTTCATACTAATTTTCAAGTCCCCCAAAATGATAAACTTATTCGCAATTTTTCTTCTGTCTTTACCACCTCTAAATGACACAACTTTATCGGAGACCTTTTATGTTATTTTTCATTATTTGGGGATTAATGAAAAAATCCCATTAAATTTGTCATTTTTGGGGGTACTTGGAAAAATATATGAAATAATAGCTCGCCCTGCGGGCTCGCGGAAATGACAGAAATTATCGGTGGCGAAATTGAGGCACAAATCATCCTATTATAACTACTGTCGTCAATACATTCCAGAGTTCCCTAGCAATTTCAATCGCTGAAAGTAAACACAAAATCTATTTTCAGTTTTGCTGGTTGTTAGGGAACTCCGGAATGCAATCTATTGTTTTCCATGTAAACGTGAAGTTATTTTTGATGAGATCATAATCTGAATAAGTAATCAGGGTATTTCCCTTCAAAATAATCTAAACAAATACTAAAATGGAATATCAAAGCCCTGAGGACAAAGATTTTATAGTTGATGATGGCTATAAACATGATGAAGATCCTGATTATGTTCCTGAGAAAGAGGAATCATCCGATGATGATAAATATGTTGTGAAAGGAAAAGATTTTCAGAAATTAAGCAAAAAGGCAAAAAAACTCGGCGCCGAATCTCTTGATTATTCAAAGCGGAAAAATAACAAATACGTAGTCAAGCTGCCAAGTGGAAAGAATTTGCATTTTGGCTCGTCGCAATATCCAGACTTTTTAATTCACAAAGATAACGAGCGAAAAGAAAAATATCTTTCTCGGGCAAAGAAGATAAAAAATAAAAAAGGTGAGTTGACTTATGAAAATCCTGAATCGGCTAATTTTTGGAGTGTTAATCTGCTCTGGTCGGGGAAGTAGAATATTTGAGCCAGAAAAATAAAATTGAATTTCTGGCTTAAAGATTTTAAAATAGTAATAAAAATGGGATTCAAGTCAGCAACGCAAAGTAATAGTAGTAAATATATAGTTCATAATTTGATATTTTCATCAAAAAGGGAATATTTAAATGCTAAGCGTATTAACAAAAAACTAAAATTACTTTATTCACCAGCACCTTCAGGAAGTTTATGGCCAACAATAAAATATTCTTCAGCGAGAGATAATGAAGAAGAATTTAATTCTATACTTGATAAAGTTGAAGAATTGCTTACTAGATTTGATGAAGACACCAAATTAAGAATAGGAGATGGAAATTTTAATCAAAAGTTTCTTGGAATAGTGGATTTTTTGTATGAAGCATTTGATCTTGCAACGAATAGAGAAGATGAGTTATCAAAACAAATTCCAGAATATATCAAAAAAAGATTTATTTCTATTTCAGATAAGTTGATGGATTATTGTGTTCTAGTTGAGTTTTAGGTCTTATATCATTTTTTGATATAAGACTGTGAATCAGAAAAATAAAATTGAAATTTAAAAATAAAAAAACCAATAAATAAAGATGGCCACCGATCTTAATAATCTTTCTATTTCAGAGCTAAAAAAAATCAAAAAAGATATAAAAAAAGAAATCAAAGCTGATTATAAGAAAAAGTTGATTGATGATATAAATAAGCTACAAAAAGTAAGAGACAAAATTAAATCCAAACCCAAATCCAAACCCAAACCCAAATCATTTGAAGAATATTTTCAGGAGTGTATTAAGAATAAAAAAATTCCCTCAGATACACCATCTTATCTGCGTAAAGCACTTGAGAGAGCTCTCAAGGAATATGACCAAGGAATAGAAAAAGAGAAATCATCTCTGGAAGGATTTGCTAATAAATACATAGTAGAAGGCAAAACTGATATTACACCATTCGAATTTTTCAAATCCAAAGCTGCTTATTTAAAAGATTTTCTAAGAAATCATCAAAATATTAAAGTCAGATTTGTATTAGTTTGCATGATGGAACAAATGGGAAATTCAAGTGATGGAAAGTTAAGTATTACCATTCAAGATAAAGCATATTTTAATTCTGAAACACATATCAATCTTGAATCAACTGATGTAAAAGAAATACTAACTAAAGTTATTCGCTCAATAATTGAAAAAATTAATATTTATCAACAAAATGGCAGTGGATGGTATTTCAAGGAAATAGTTCATCTTGAGATTCACACTGCTGATTTCAACCCAATGAGAGGTTCTTCCTATATTCAACTTCCAGATTGGATAATGAGAAAGAAGGCGATATTGAGTATTAAAAACAAAGACGAAAAATGCTTTTTATGGTGTGTATTGAGATACCTTCATCCAAGAGACCGTAATGATTTTGGATTGACAGATTTGAAGCAATATGAAAATAGTTTGAATACAAAAGGAATAAAATTTCCAGTCAGAGTAAAAGACATTTCAAAATTCGAAAAACTCAATCCAGATCTCCCAGGAATAAAAGTGTTTTCAGTCAATGAGAATCACAAGTTTTACCCTCTCCGAATGGCACAGAGAGATCCTCAGAAAACAATCGATCTGTTCCTCTTTGAGGAAGATGGCAAATACCATTATTCTCTTATCAAAAGTTTTTCAAGATTATTCCGATCTCAAATAACTTCTAGAACGAATGGGAAAATCTTTATTTGTAAGAGATGCTTTACCCATTTTTCAAAGGAAGAATTATTTCAGCGTCATATTGAATATTGTTCATCTAATGAATCAGTTGTTGTAAAAATGCCAACAAGAAATTCAAAATTAGGATTTATTAATTACTTCAAACAGCTTCCAATACCTTTAGTAGTTTATGCTGATTTTGAATGTTTTACCCAGACAATAGAAAATTGCAAACCCAATCCAGCAGGTTCATATACACTTGGTTACCAGAAACATGAACCGTCAGGATTTTGTTTTTGCATAAAAGGAATAGTTTCAAATATTTTTAAACCTCTCATTTACACAAAACAAAAAGATAGTGATAATATAGCTGAAATATTTGTTTTAAAACTTGCAATGATAACAAGAAAATTATACGATGATTTTTATCGTCATCCAAAACCTCTTAAATTAACAAAGAAAGAACAATTATCCTTCGATAAAGCTGAAACTTGTCATATTTGCTCAAAAGAATTAAAAGATGATAAAGTCCGAGATCATTGCCATTTCACTGGTCAATATCGTGGAGCTGCACATAACAGTTGTAATCTACAGTGTCGAAAACCATTGATATTGCCGGTAGTATTTCACAATCTTCAAGGATATGATGCGCATTTGTTTATAAAACAACTTTCAGGTATCCAAGGTGAGTTAAACTGTATTCCATCAACTGAGGAAAAGTATATCTCATTTTCCAAAAAGATAAAAGTTGATGAGTACAGATCCAAGCGAACTGGAGAGATGGTTTCTTTGAATTTTGAAATAAGATTTATTGATTCATTCAAGTTTCTCCAAACTAGTCTTGCGAATCTTGTTGGAAACCTTCAACCAGATGATTTTCATAGTACAAAGGAAATATTCAAATCCAACGTTGATCTACTTACTCGAAAGGGTGTTTATCCCTATGACTATATTGGTTCTCTTGAAAAACTATCTGAAACACAACTTCCTCCCAAAGAGCAATTCTATTCAAAACTGAACGATGAAGACATTTCAGATGAAGATTACCAACATGCTCAAAATGTATGGAATACATTCAAATGCCAAACAATCAGAGATTATCACGATCTTTATCTCAAATCAGATGTTTTACTGTTGGCAGATGTATTTGAAAACTTTCGTAAAACATGCTTGAAACACTACAATTTGGATCCAGCGCATTATTATACATCTCCTGGTCTGGCTTGGGATGCTTGTCTCAAAGAAACGGGTCAACAACTTGAATTGCTGCATGATTATGATATGCTGATGATGTTTGAAAGAGGCATCAGAGGTGGAATAACACATATCTCCAAAAGATACTCGGAAGCAAATAATAAATATATGAAAGATTACAATCCTGATAAACCTTCTAAATACATTCAATATCTCGATGCAAACAATCTCTATGGATGGGCAATGTCTCAATCACTTCCCACTCATGGATTTAAATGGATGACCAATATCACAAAAGAAAAGGTGATGGATATTCTTGAGAAAGCAAATAGCAGCATGAATAACTCAGTCAAGAGAGGTTATATATTTGAAGTAGATTTGGAATATCCACAGGAATTATGGAAATCACATAACGATTACCCTCTTGCTCCGGAGAAGATGAAAGTAGGTGGTGTGGAGAAACTTATTAGTCATTTTAAACCACATAAAAACTATGTTTTGCATTATCGAAATCTGAGACAATGTCTTGAACTGGGTTTGAGGTTGACAGCTGTTCATCGAGGAATATCTTTTGAACAGTCACCTTGGATGGAGCCTTACATAAGAAAGAATACTGAACTTCGAAAAACAGCGGCTAACAGCTTTGAAAAAGACTTTTTCAAGTTGATGAATAATTCTGTGTTTGGAAAGACGATTGAAAACATTCGGAAAAGACAAAATATAATTTTGGTTGATAATCGAGCAAAAGCTGTAAAATTAACAAGTCGACCAAACTTTGATAGAGCGACAATATTTGATCGAAATCTAATTGCAATTCATATGAAAAAGACCGAGGTATATTTTAATAAACCAGTATATGTTGGTCAAGCCATTCTGGATCTATCAAAGCTGTTAATGTTCGACTTTCACTATAATTACATACAAAAGAAATATTCATATAAGCGAGCCAAGTTGTTATTTACTGATACAGATTCTTTGATGTACGAGATCCACACAGAAGATTTTTATGAGGATATTTCAGAAGATATAAGATCTAAGTTTGACACATCGGATTATCCACAGGACCACAAGTCTGGGATACTGACAGGTGTAAATAAAAAAGTGATCGGGATGTTCAAGGATGAAGTAGCTGGCCAACAGATTACACATTTTGTAGGTCTTCGACCAAAATTATACAGCTTCAAAGTTGAAGATTCAAGTACTACTAAAAAATGCAAAGGGATAAAGAAGGCAGTTGTGAAAAAGGGGTTGGATTTTGAGGATTATGTTGAATGTTTGTTTACGGGTGAAAAACAGATGCGTAGTATGAATATAATAAGAAGCGAGAACCACGAAATGTATTCAAAGGAAGTAAACAAGGTGGCTTTAAGTAATGAAGATGATAAAAGAAAATTAGGAAAGGACAAAGTGAATTCAAAGGCATTAAGATAATAAAATTTAAATAATAAAATGTGTTATTCAGAGGAAGAAATAAAAAAATATCTTGATATTCTTCATAAATATACTAAACCTCCAGAAAAGGAAACCGGTCAAAAGATAAGGTGTTGGAATTGCCAAAGAGATGATTGTTTTACTATTGATAAAGGATTCAAACTTTGCATGAATTGCGGATCACAAAATGAACATGTTTTAGGCTATTTAGATAAAATAGATTATGATCGATTAGTATTTCGAAAGAAGAGTATCTATCAGAGAAAGTATCATTATGAGAAAAGGGTTAATCAAGTTTCAAAGAGATTAAAAATGACTGAAGATGAAAAGTATGATTTGTATAATAAACTAATGGAAATAGATGAAAATGCCATGGAAAAATTAAACAAACAATTTTGTCGAAAGAGAATGATAAGTATTGAATATTTGATAAAAAAAATATTGGAAGAAATGGGAAATGTCAAGTACAAACTAATTTATCTGAATATTGGAGACCAAACTCTGGTGAATTATGAAAAGTGGTGGCAAAGTTATAAATCACTCAAATAACTCCTCTGTGAAAACACCAGTAAATGATTCCAGTCAAATAACCAAGTACTTCAGATTTAAACGGAAAATTGAAAGTATAAAAACAACCTCGGCCAAGATGGTAATGTTTCCAAAATTCTCGAAAAGCGAGATTAAATATAAGATGATTGGATAGTATTGATGAGTTTGATTTGCAATTATGTCTAAAGTCTGATAGTCTATAAATAATTTGGTTTAAGTCTAATCTTTGTGTGAAATACTTTATATACAAATACTGATAAACAAGACAAGCTTTAATAAAGTTATCATTGTAAAACTGTGTTTTACATGAAGGAAAGTAAAAATTTACAAAAGCTACAATTGACTTTATCATTTCTATATTTATGATTATATAGAAATGAGGAAACTTTTTAAATAAACTTTTTATTGTATTTCTTTGAAAATCTATCTGCAATAGGAGACTGATCAATTATCATTTCATCTATCAATTTCATTCGATCAATAAACTCTTGCTTGTTAAACTCATCCCCTCGGAGAGCTGATCGCAGTTCAACCAATACTTTCTCATATGTTGTAAATGCTATTTGTGACATTTCAATCTTTTTCTTGTAATTCTTCATTTTTGAAATACTACTCACAATCACTCCAAGACCATTGATAACACCCAGGATTATTGGATTGAGTGTTATTCCTCCAGCAATAGTTCCTATCACAACTAATCCTCCTCCAGACAGAGTAAGAGATTCATCAAGAATTTTGTATCGCTTGTAAGATTTTTTAAAACACCAGTATTTTTTGTGATAATGTTTATAGAAATCTTTGAGCGTTTTGACCTCTGATTCTGATAGTGTGTCATCAATGTGATTAAATTCAAACAAGTCCTTCATTTATTCTTTAAGTTATATAAGTTCCATTTATCTTTTCTTGAATCATTGATCTGTGAAATTGCTCAGAGTCAAAGTCGTAAAAATTAGGAGAAAACATCATTTTACTTAAAACACCACTTTCAACTGTAAACTCAAATTTTAGAGAATTGGCGTTATTAGTGGATGGTATAGATAATATACTTCCGTAATTACTTATTTTAATTTTAGTAACATTTGGATTATATTTTTCTGTCAACCATGAAATAATATATTTTCCATTAAAATCACTTGGCATCATAAAACTTTGTGATTTATTATTGATATTTAAACTTACTCTTTTTGATGATTTATCATAAAATATTTTTAATAATTTTTTATTATTATTTATATTTATTTTATTTAGGCTAAAATTCTTATTCCCAAATGATAAAAAACAATACAAAAAGTATAATCTGTAAAATTACTAAAAGGAAAAAAATTAACAGGAGAATCACTGATTTCTAAACCATTTTTTTTTTATATCACCTATGTTTTTATTAGCTATAGTAACATGATCATGAAACGAAGTAATAACGATTCCATATACAGCTTTAGTTAATCCATAATTATTTGCATCAGTAAAGTCAAAGTATTTTTCAAAATATTCTCTATAAACATTATTTTTAGTAAAAGGTAGTATCCCATTTACCATTCCTACTGTTGCAGCACTATTATTTTTGGTTTTATCCAGAGCAATGTTTAATATTTTTTTATTATTTGCGTTAATGTCAACATTGTATTTTACTTGTGTTTTTTGGATGTCAAATGCTGCGTGATAGTCATAAACTTTATCTGGGTCGATATTGCTAACTTTGCTCATAATACCATAAGCAATCAAGTAAACTCCAGAAAACTGCATTGGATATACAGCCATATCATTTCCATTATTTGGAATATTAACCAAAATGTGAATAAAGAATCTGCTACCAGTTGTTAACTTCTTAAAATTAATTATGACTCTATGGTAATACATAAATTGTGTGTGATTTAATGAATCGATGAAACTATGTTGAAGTTTTTTTACACTAACATTTCCAAGTTGTAATCCTTGTGATGAGTTGTCGTCAACACTTATTTGAGTTTTATGCCATAATTGATAATCAATGTTAAGTATTTCTAAACAAAGGGTATAGTCAGCTCCTCCAACTAACCTGAAAAAATTAAGCCCCATCTTATACTTATAACCACCTTGAAAATTTTTCAATATATTCATATAAAGAACTTTATGATTGTAGTCGTGAAAGTTTCCTTTATTTGGTGTTAAGTCTGCTATCTTTTTTGGAATAAAACTAGTTCTAGTATCTATTTCATCTGTCCATTGAGATGGACTTGACATCAAAAAAGCAAACTCATCTTTGTAATGACTTGGTTGAACTTGGGATTGGTGCAGATGGTCATCAACATACTTTTTATTTACTGCATCATTATTTGAAGCTGGATCTTCAAGATTAATTATTTTATTACCATTAATATTAAGATTTCCTGTCATTGGGGCGCTCCCATCTTTCTTAAAGAAGGGACTGAGATCTTGGGGTTTTGATTTATCATCCACATACTTTTTGTTTGCAGCATCTGTGTTATTTGTTGGTGTTTGTAAGTGGGTTATTTTTTTATTATTCATGTTCATATGATTAGTCATCATATTTGATCCATCAACGTGGAGATAAGCTAAATCACCATAAGCTAATGGTATTGGTTGTTTGGAACCAGTTGGATTTGGAATATTGAATATTTGATTGTTATTCATGTTCAAATCTCCAGTCATTTGTCTTGTTCCATCCAATTTTAAAAAGACACTTCCATCAACTTTGGAGTCGTCCACATATTTCTTAGTAGCAGCGTCACTATTGGCTGTTGGCGATGAAAGATTTTTTATCTTTTTATTATTCATATTGACATCTCCAGTCATTTGTTGACTTCCATCTCTTTGAAAGAAATTACTTTCAGCGTAATTTTTTGTAACTGGCTCATCTGCATCAGATGGAGATTTAAGATTCAAAATACGATAAGTATCCTTCATATCAATATTTGAATCTACTGTTATTAATGATGTTTTTCCTCCACCAGAATTATCATCAACATATTTCTTGGTTGCTGAATCGGTGTCTGATGTTGGTGCTCCAACATTTGTCAGTTTTTTTCCCACCATATCATAATTTCCATCTGCAGTTAGATTAAACCCAACACCTGGAGCTCCTTGAACTCCTTTGGCAAATTGATAATGATTAGAAGAATGTTCATTAAATATTCCCATCTTATTTATTGATTATATAATCCCAGTAAAGTTTTTTGATATGGTTTTCTTTGGTTTATTGACATAAAGAAATGAGAATGGTTTTTTAGTTGCCTCTTTATACACATTTTTATCAACTCCCAATTCAGATGATATTCTGTTGGCTTCTCTGGATGATGGAAATTCGTATAAACAGTAGTGAGAACAATTAAGTCGAATATCTTTTGGAGTTTTGTAAAATGATTGACTCAGATAAATAACTGAGCAATTCTTATGCCGACCTTGAATAAAATAATCTACGATTTGTCTCTGATTTTTATCACAGACATAATCATCAAATATCACAAGTTTTTGATTGTCTTCATAATCCATTTCTTTTACTGGAGTTATTTCATCATTACTCACATTAAGTATTTCATAGCCGAGCTTATGTGACATCTCTCTCATTTTTTGCATCAATCTCTTGTACTTATCCTGCTCCAAATTACGAGCGTAAAGATAAATCTCATCATAATAGAGTAATGGTTTCATTAACATGTGATAAAGCAAATTAGTTTTACCACTTCCACTATTTCCACAAATTAACATTCGAAATGTATCTGATGGCATGTAAGGAAAAAGCTGTTTGAATTTTTTATCTCTGTTATCATTACTATCATAATTTGGTATCTCCATTTTATATATTTATTATATAAATGGATATTGAAGAAATAAAAAAATATTCTAAAAATAAGATTGAAGCCGATGATCTTATTAAACAAGTTCGACAACAAATAAAAGAAACTATTTGGGATAAACAGAATAAGAGAGAAGGATTTAGTGAAACATTCCGGCCTCTGATTTCTCAGTTTGAAAAACCTGAGGATCCCAAAACACAGCAAAATATATTTACTCAAAACCAGGAAATGTTGCGTAATCAGTTGGCTCTTACAAAAGGTCTCAAAGAAAATCAGAAAGCTATTACTCAAGGTTTTAGTCAGTTTGAACGTTTGGCTGATATGAAAGAATTACCACAAATAGAAGAAGATAATCAAGAACAATCAGGTACTGATCAATCAAAAAAAACTCCTATAACTTACAACCTTGAAAAAAATTTTGAAAAAAATGAGTTAGATTATTTAAGTAATTTTAATTATCCAAGACCAAATAATTTTATTGATGTTAATCCTAGAACACTAGAAGATATTTATGAACAAGTAAATAATGAAAAAACTATAACGGGTAATTTGATTGGAGCTTTGAAAAGAACAAAAAATAAAACAGAAGCTGAAAAATTAGAACTTACTGCTTATATACAACAACATAAAATATTAAGTAAATATAAAAATATCCTTAATTTGTATTTAAAATCAATTGATCTAAAAGTAGGAGAAGGTCGAGTCCAGCGAGGACGGGGTATTAACTTTTCCCCCCAAGAACTTCTTCATAGATTTGAATTACTCAATGGATCACTTGTTGCAGGAAACAATGGTGTGCTGCCTGAATACATTCAAATAGCACATCGACTAAGAGATCATGGGATTATTACTAATAACCAACTTAATACACTCCTTAGAAAAGTTATCTAGATATATTATAAATGAATGAAAGTGCTATTCATATTTCATCTGTTAAAAGAGAAAAAATAGGAGTAAACAAACCTCATGATTTCTTGGTTAAATTTAATCCTCCTTTGAAACTTGACCCACAATTTAAGCATTTTCTCGCCTTGGATAGGTTATCGATGACTTACTCTTGGTATAACATCAGAAGTAGTTATGGAAACAATAAAATCAAATACACCCATGATGGAACAACATGGCAGACTATTACCTTTTCAGATGGAATGTATTCTTACTCAGATTTGAATGATTACATTCATCAATACATGGAACAAAAGAATCATCACACAACAGACTCCAAGGGTGTGAAAAATTACTCAATAAATCTGTCTTTCATTCTCTCTACCTATCGAGTACTGATAACACTTGAGGGTAGTTATCAACTTGATTTGAGAGAAACAGATTTTGGAGACCTCATCGGATTTGAAAAGAAACTGGTGACTAAAACTGAGTATGGAACACGACTTCCAAATATTACAAAATCGATTGATTCATTAAACATAAACATAAGTGCTATAAAAGACTCTGTTGTGAATGGAGTGAATACAAACACAATTGCTGTTATTCCAACGGATAATTTGACAAGGTCATATCCATTCACTTTTGAACCAAGGAGGACACTGTACTGTCCTGTAAGTTCAAATACTATTTCTGAAATGCACATAACAGTAAATGATTCACTCGGTCAACCTATTGACTTGAACGGTATTGATTGGTTTATGACATTACTACTTCGCCATACTGAAGATAGCAATGTTGTATAATTATATAAATAAAATGATGCGGCAATCAGAGTTTAAAAAAAAATATGATCCTGATACAGGAAAATATATAAGAAAACATATATATGGAGAAGGAATAATGGATTCAGTAAAATCTTTTCTTGGTAAAAAACCGACTAAAAAGGTAAAATTTGCACTACCTCCTCCCAAACCAACCCCTACCAGTTCAAATAAAAAGGCTGGTGACAAAATAGTAAAAATGCTTTCTGGTAAAAATCCTCCATCTCGTAAAATGACTCAGCAAGAAATCAATAATAATGTGCTAAAAATTATGTCTGGATCTGGAAAGAAAAAATAATATAATTATAAAATAAAATGAAGTCTTTTAGAAACCCAAAATATCTTGAAAGATATGAAGATGTTGTTTTTGACCTTGAACAACCTATTAATATTGCCCCAGCAAACAACACCGACCAAGTTAGAAATAATCTTAAATTCATTGCTGACAATTCAGGTGAAGTCACTCCATTTGATTGGTATAATGCTAGAATAGCACTAGATTTTAAAGTTGAGCAACGTGATGGAACTGATTTTGTTATTGGTGCTAATGTAAATGATGATAGTATTACTGCTAATAGATTAGCGCAAATTATTGCTTACCAGGCTGACCAAATGGGAATAGTAAATGGTGCTAATTCTTTTATTTCAAGATTATCTGTGCTGGCAAATGGAAAGGAACTTTATCAGTGTAATTACGCCAATCATAGTGTAAATATAAAAAATTTGCTTGAGTATAATAAATCATATGCTGATAGTGTGGCAACAAATGAATTTTATTTTCTTGATACATCAACAAGTGCTAATAAAAATAGATTTACTAGACGAAATGTTACTCATCGACAAGATGGAGCTAACCCTGGTGCAGATGAACCTGGTCTTATGTTAGATAACACTCCTACAACATATAATGAAGGATTTGCAAAACGAAAAGCTCTGCTTGGAACTTCAAGCACAGTACGCTGTGAAATTCCTCTCAATAGATATTCTTTCTTTGAGGCACTTGAAGATAAATTACTTCCAAACACTAAAATCGAAATAAACTTTGAGATTGAAAAAGATGATAATCTTATATGGAGGAGTGGAGGAAATCGTTGCCGAGTAGTCATTACCCGTCTTCAACTGTTTGTGCCTCGATTAATATTCAATTCAGAAGGAAGTAAGATTTATATGAGTGAGTATCTCAAACCATACAAATGGACTTATCTCAATGAAGTTGTTGAATCTAACCTGGCTGGTAACCAAGCTGTTGGTAATTTTAGAATTACAAACGGAGTTTCAAAACCTCGTCATGTATTTGTTTTTATTATCAATACTCCAAATATTGAATCACAGACAGCAAATCCATTTTTATACAATACTTTTAGCGTTTCCACAGATCCTCGAACTCTAAATAGATGTTATCTTGAAGTTGGAAATGGAAATGAATACCCTGATATTCATTACAAACCTTCAGAAGATCCTTCAAGAGTTTTTAGAGATGTAATGTCTTATGTTTTTGCCAACAATGATTTTCAAGGTGGAACACTTCTTAATAGACAAAATTTTGAGAATATTTTCCCGTTTGTGTATTTTGATTTGACTAAACAAAAATTAGACATAAAAGATGGAGTTACAAAACTTGCTTTTCATTATGAGTTGTCAGGTGCTACTGCTGCAAATTATAATATTTACGCTCTTATACTTCACGAACGAGAAGCAGAAATAGAACAGCAAAGTGGAAAACTAATTCTTAGAGCATAAAAAAATTAATATAACATATTATATAAAATGGCAACTTATATTGAATATGGCGTAACTCTTACAGATGGACAAAAATCAAAACTGTTAAGAGCAATTAAAAAAAGATCAGCAATAAAACTTCGATTAAAAAATTCTCATCTTCAAGGACCTGATGAGTTAATGTTAACCCAAAGACAGATAGCAAAGATACAAAAATCACTTGCAAATGGAACAGGATCAGATATAAATATAAGTCAAACTCAGATTAGAAGTTTAGTAAAACATGGTGGAAACTTATTTACTAGTTTAATAAGACTTGGTTCAAAACTTCTTCCTTATGTAATAAAGGGAGTTTCAAAAGTTGCTCCTGCTATTGCTACTGGAGCTGCAACTGCACTTGGAGACATTGGAATAAAGAAACTGTTTGGAAGAGGTATTTCAATTCCAAAAAAGTTTTTCCCATTTTACCTCCTATTGCTAATGAGTTTACCCAAGCACAAATAGATCAGATTAACAAAGTTTTTAAAACAGGAGGTCGACTTGTTATCAAACCAACTCGGCAACAAATAGAAGGAGGATTCCTGGGAACACTTGCATCTATTGGAATTCCAATGGCAATTAGTCTGCTTCCAAAGTTGTTTGGATCTGGTATGCAGGTTGATAGGGGTTCATCTAGTAACACAAGAAGTGTTTATGTTCCACCTCCTTCCACACATGGAGAGGGTTACTATCCACCACCCTTTTTTGGTAATTGGGAAAACCTAATAGGAATGGGAGTAAAAAAAAAGGGCAAAAAAAAGACCAAAGGCAAGGGAATAATATTAGGAAAAAACAGCCCATTCAACTCAATTCCCATAATAGGAGACATTTTGTGATTAAACCCCTTTCAAACTTTGACTTGATGGAATGGGTGAAAAAACTTGGTATTAAACATTTCAGAGGGATTTACAGTCGAGACCGTTTGCCAAATAAGATAAAAAAAGAATGTGGAATAATCAATCTTGATGATATTCAAGGACCTGGCACACACTGGGTTTGTTATAGAAACTTGGATTCAGTTGTCGAGTATTTTGATCCATTTGGTCTTATAATGCCGAGTGAGGCTTTGAAGTATTTTAATACCTCTGGAAAACAAATTATTTATTCGATAGATGAAATACAAAATCGCAACACTGTTCTATGTGGTTATTGGTGTTTATACTATTTGTTTGAGAGACAAAATGGAAAAAATATTTTAGATGTAATACATAACCCTCATTTTGATAATGATAATAGTGATTTTATAAAAGCATACTTTGGAGGATAGATAAAGATTATTACAAAAATATAAAATAAATAAAAGTTTTAATATTTAATTATTTGTAGTAATAATTTTCAAGATTAAATATAAAATGTTATATTTAATCTTTATCCACTGGTGAATCCTTTAGCTTTTTAACATTCTCAACTTTTTTTTCCAATTCTTTAACAGTATCAACTATGGAATCAAATTTTGAGTAAATATCAATAAGTCTAAAAAGTTTCTTCTTTTTATCAGATTTTATTTTCAACCAAGAATAATCTCCTCTTCTTATTTTTTCCCACATCTCACATTCACCAGCCATCAAAACTCTTGAAAGATCTGCATTTTTATTTCTAAGAGTCTCTAACTCATCATTTATTTTTGTCCTTACTTCTTTCTCAAAATCTTTGAGAGTTTTAACATCCATATTTTTTTCTATCTCTGAAAAGAATTTATCTTCCATTTATCTTTAGTTTATATTAAAATTAAATCATATTTTATTTTTTACCAATTAGTTCATTTTTTAAATTTAAAATTTCTTCTTCAATTGAATTTAAACTTTCCTTTATATCTTCTTCAATTAATGTTAACTTTGTATTTATTTCTTCTACAAACATATTAAACTGTTGATGATTTAAAATTAACAATCTTTCAATTTCACATAACCTGCCTTCTTTTGTATTAGGTAAAGTTACATGATCTATATTCTTAAACCTATTTATAGGCCTATTCATAGGCTTATTCATAGGCTTATTCATAGGCATAATCATAGGCAAATCAAATATTTGATCACCGTCCATTTTATTATAGTATATATTATTTTTAAATTAAAAAAAACAATTTCCCTTTACTAACCTGCATAATAAACCAGACTCTTCTTTCATTTCCATAAGGATGTCAAATATTTTCTTGAAACGATTATCACTCTTTAATCTTGCAATATTAACATATTCAAAACTCTCATTAAGCAAATTATATATCTCATTAAGTTCACTTTTTACTAAATCAACCCTTATTGACATTTTATCTAAACATTATACTAAATGAAAGAATCATATTGCATTAAAGATAAAAGAGTAACTCCTTGCACTGAGCCAAGTGGTTACCAAACTGATAAAAGAGGAAGGACACAATTTTATTGTCATTGTGCTGTTTGTGGAATTAAAAAAGTTAGATATGTAAAGTCAAAAAACTAATTAGCCCGTCTGAGAAGGCGGGCAAGCAAACTGGAGGACTTGATCCAATGACTGTTGTAAAAAAAGCACCAGATATTGCAATGTCAACTACTCAAGAATTGATTCCATCGTTGAAACCAGTTTATGATCGATATAAATCTGGTGATATTATGAAATCAGCTTTTGGATCGGATCATGGTATTACATCTGGTAAATTCTGGAGAAGACCCACAGCAACTGAAGAAGCCAAGATGGGAATAATAAAAAAAGGTTCTAATCCTGAATTATTTTTTAAATTTGAAAAACCTTCAAGAAGAATGAAAAAGTCAAGATTTTTTTGAAATAATCCAGAAGCTCTGACAGATATGAATAACATTATTTCATCTAATCCTGATACATGGCC
This sequence comes from Porites divaricata, assembly GCA_038088405.1. NCBI lineage: Eukaryota > Metazoa > Cnidaria > Anthozoa > Scleractinia > Poritidae > Porites > Porites divaricata. The sequence goes on along the minus strand of JBBMOI010000001.1, from coordinate 67,590,816 downwards.
TCAGATATTAAGAACCAAATATCAGATTATTATTGATGATCACTTCTGGGAAAATAATCCTCTGACAAGTTTTGGAAGTGGAGTTGATATTCATAAAGCCATTCTTAAAGTCGCTCCACGTAAAGGATTTACACTTCCTGGTCATAAGTATACTGGCCCCGGTAATCCACTTGAATCTCAATTGAGATATGATCCTCAAACTGGAGAGATATTGGAAATCTATGAACAACCAACTGGACGAACAGATGCTGTAAGTATGCAACATGATGTTGATTACTCTGTATGCGGAAACAAACCATCCAGTGAACAAGTGAAATGTAAAAATGAAGCAGATAGGAAAATGATAAAATCATTAGATGCAATTCCTTGGAAACAGAGACAATGGGGGCATTCTTTAGCCAGAACAATGATTAATACAAAACAAAAACTTGGACTTGGGCTTCAAAAAAACGCGCGTCGGCGTTGAGTAGTGATTGGTCTCAACAATTAGCCGACGAACTTCACAAACCAATCACAAGAAACTTTCAAAAGAGATCAGTAATCTGAAATGGAATTGATGAAATCTGGGCTGCTGATTTGGTAGAAATGCAAAAGTTTAGTAAATGGAACAAAGGGATTAAATATTTGCTGATGGTTATTGATGTGTTTAGTAAGTATGGTTGGATAAGAGGTTTGAAAGACAAGAAAACTGAAACTGTCAGTAAAGCATTTGATGATATATTTGAAAGTGGTCGTAAACCAAAGATGTTGTGGACTGATAAAGGTTCTGAGTTTATCAGCAAACATTTCAAAGATTTTCTGAAAAGTAAAGATATTAAACTATATCACACTGAAAATGAAGAGAAATCTAGTGTTGTTGAAAGATGGAATAAAACAATGAAAAACAGGATGTGGAAAATGTTTACTGTAAATAACAACACTGTTTATGTGGATAAGATAGATAAACTGGTTAATGATTATAATAATATGAGACATTCTAGTATTAAAATGACTCCTGTTGAAGCGAGTAAAAAGAAGAATGAGAAAAAAGTTTGGAATAATTTGTATGGCGAATCTATTTACTTGAAACCGGGTAAAACAAAGTTTAAGATTGGAGACCACGTTAGAATTTCAAAGTATAAAAGAAAGGTATTTGATAAAGGTTACACACCAAACTGGACAGAGGAAATATTTGTGATTGATAAAATTATTCCAACAAAACCTGTTACGTATTCAATTGTTGATCTGATGTCGGAATCAATAAAAGGATCTTTTTACGAACAAGAATTACAGAAAGCAAAACAGCAGACTTTTAGAATAGAAAAAATTATTAGGAGAGATAACAAAAAAAAGATGGCATTAGTAAAATGGAGTGGATATCCTGATAAGTTTAACTCATGGGTAAGTTTTAAGGAGTTGGTTAATTTTTAATACAAAATTTGTATTAAAAATCTTAATCAGTTTCTTCCTCCTTATCAGAAATAATTAAATCTTCAATATCGCCAACCTCAACAGTCTCATCATCACTATCACTTTCACTATCACCTTCTTCCTCAGTTATTGTTAGTAAAGATTCTCGAGGTTTCAATGGTTTAACATAGCACTCATGAACTTTTATTTCAAGAGATGTAACAGTCTTGCTTATAAATATTCCTTCAACTATCAATGCCATTTTGACATTGCAATACTGATCAATATATTTAAAAGGATTCAAATCTTTTTTCCCCTTGGTCTTGAATAGAGAAAGTATTTTCTTTGACTTCTCAGAGTAAATAAGTTTTGCATATAAAACTGGAGCAGCTGTCTCATCTTTTCGTGTTTTCTTTTTACCTTTTTTATCAGTATATTCAACCTGTTTGTAATAAAGGGGGGAAGACAGGGTTGATGCCATGTCAGATCCATATTCACTTTCTAGATGATTGCAGCATATTTCCCCGATATTATTCAAGGTATCAAAAAATGCTTTTTCCTCTGTATTTGGTTCACTATCTTTTCCCCAAAGACAAACTGGAATACTGTAGCCAACAAGTTTGTTATTTTCTTGGTTTTTCTTTTCACTTACTCCAAAAAAAAAAAGAAATGGAGTTTCAATTACCAGTGATCCTTTCTTTCCATTTGGGTATTTGACTTCAATTGGGATTCGTTTGTATTTGATTTTGCTATCCTTTACTTTAAATTCTTTGGCTTCATTAAAAATAATATTTTCTGGTGTGAGACGATCGTAACTTGACAACTGCATTTTTATTATTTAATATAAATTATTTCTTTAAATTTCAATTTTTTTCTAATCTAAACACTTAAATAAAATGATCCTTGGTAGTTCTGAACTAGATAAATTCATTGTTGAACCATGGATGAAACTCGAACTATTTGATCCAAAACTAATAAAAAAAATCCAACCTGATCATCCTTATAAAATTCTTTTATGGATTTTTTACAAATATAATCCCAGCTACAACGATTGGAAAGAAAATGATGCCAACCCAGATTGTGATGGTCATAATGACAATGTCGTTGATTTTTACTTCAGAATGCTGGATGACTATAATAGATACGGAATTGCTTTTCAACGCAAATATAATCTTTTTCCTGGTAATAAACTGGGTGTATTTGAATATGAAGATTTTGGAAAACGTAAATATCACTTAGTTGATAATCACTATGATAAAAAAACTCTTCTATTCAATAAAGTAAAAACAATTGATCTAAATGAACATGATAGTGGAGAAAAACCTCTAACAGAAGAGGAAAAACAAAAAAGAGATTTAATTAAAAAACAAACAAATAAAAAACATCAAGTCGCATTGATGGACCCAGATATTTATAACTATCCCAAACTTTTTAAACTTGTAATCGAAAATCCAGATTTTTATATAAAAAAATTCAATCATAGAATGAAATATTATGGAATAAAAGATTTTTTAAAAATTGAATTTGATTAACATTTGCAAAACTTTCAAAACTCTATAAGCGACCCACCCTTCCAAGAAATCTAAAAAATTATTTAAATTATATAATCCTTATATAAAATGATAACATACGGTACTGAATTTGATAATTTTGAAGTTGAACCAGGAATGGAACTAGAATCATTTGATATGAAACAAGCAGAAGAAATATTCCTTAATCATCCTTTCAAAATTCTCATGTTTTATTTAGGAAAACATCCCCCTGGCTACAGCAGATGGGATGGTATTGATTTGTGTGATTTCTACTTCGAAATGTTAGATGATTATAACAGATATGGAATTAGTTTTAAAAGAGAAAATAATCTTCTTCCTGATAACTCTCTCTATGTAAAAGAAAATGATAATTCAAAAAAAGAAAGATGGGAACTTCATTTCAAGAGTAAATATGTTCTTCTTTTTAATAATAACTATGATAAAAAAACTCTTCTTTTTAATAAAGTAAAAAAGATTGATCTGAATAAATATGACAGAGGAAAAAAACCACTTTCAGAGTTGGAAAAAGAAAAAAGAAAAGTAATCAAAGAACAAAAAAATGAATATCTTAAAGTTGCGATGATGGACCCAAATGTTTATAGTAAAGAAATATTTTTTGAGGATTCAATAAATAGAATATTAGATGATTACAATGCTGAACTAGAAGTTTATCCTTCATTGATGTTTACAGATAAAAGTTATGATGATCATATAAAAAAAAAATTCAAAAAACTAATAGATATGGTAAAAAATATTCACTATCTTATTAATGAAGGAAATAGTGATTATCTTGGCATTATTGAAGATAGACCTCACACTTTCACCCCCAAATTACCCCAATTTGGTTTAAACCCAGGCACTAATGAGTTTCATAAAAGACTTTTTAAATACATGGAAAATTTTGTTTTAGCAAAAAAAGATCCTGTCAAAGCAAAAGAATTATTTTTAGAAGAACTAGAAATCAAAAAAATACATTTGAAGATGTATAAAAATGATCCTATCAAAGCACAAAAGTTAGTTCTGGATATTCTTGAAAATCAGATAAAACAATTCGAAAAAGCCAATGATGAAATCAAACAAGGAATGTATTTAGATGAATGTGATAGAATAATTAAGCCAAATGGTTATTGTATATAAAAAACATTAATATATAACCTAAATTCTTTCAATAACCACCTTCATCCTTCACAAAATAAATTTCGATTAACCCCTGCAGCCTTTCAAAACTCTATAATCGACCCACCCACCCTCCCCAAAACCTATAAAAAGATGAATTGCCTGCAAACTCCCCGTCATTCAACCATCACCCACTGTCTGAGATGAACCCGAGTATCTCAAGAGTAGTTATAATAGGATGACTTGTCGTTCAATTTCGCCACCGATAATTTCTGTCATTTCTGCGAGCCCGCAGGGCGAGCTATTATTTTCATATATTTTTCCAAGTACCCCAAAAAATGACAAATTTAATGGGATTTTTTCATTAATCCCCAAATAATGAAAAATAACATAAAAGGTCTCCGATAAAGTTGTGTCATTTAGAGGTGGTAAAGACAGAAGAAAAATTGCGAATAAGTTTATCATTTTTGGGGACTTGAAAATTAGTATGAAATAACCAGGAAATGACAGAAGATAAACAGTAAATATTAAATGACAGAAAAAAATTTCCCATTAAGTTTGTCATTTTTTGAACTGATGGAAGTAGTATGGTTTAATCAGGGAAATGACAGAAATTATCGGTGGCGAAATTGAATGGTAAAGCATCCTATTATAACTACTATGGCCAGTATATGTGACAAAACGTAAAGTTGTAAAACTTTTCGTTAATCGTCAAGAGATATAAAAGGCCGCCCAAGATCTCACGCTGTGAGGCTACGCATAATTTTAGCTTTTTTATTACACCCAGGATTTTAGAGTGTCGAGGAGACACGTGACCAGCCGATGCCAGGACCTTTTCCCGCACCACCCAGGCGGTGTGCGTCACGAGATTCAATCAATCAGAATGCGTAATTTGTAGAGTGATTTTCGCGCTTGGAAAGAGTACAGGCAGCCCAAGCGCACTATGTTTGGGTTCGAGCTTCAGAGGTCATTTGGTCGGAATATTTAACAATTAGTCGCCGAAGGCGACGTGAATATCGGCGAATAGTCACCGAGACGAAGTCGAGGTGACTATTCGCCAATATTCACGTCGCCTGAGGCGACTAATTGTTTTAGTATAATTACATTGGTGATTATTCGAGAAAATAAAATTATTGATCAATTTCCGACCCCGAAACATCAAAAAATCTGGCTGCCATTTTGAAAACTGCTAGCCTTCAATGTTATAATCACCGCACGGTGATTATAGCGGGATAGTGCGAAGCTCCTAGCCAATCACAGCGCTCTATTTTCGATAGTCATCGATGTAATTATACTAAACTAGAATATTAGTGTATTATCTGATGCCAACTACAGAGCGTAGATAGGTCAGTGTAGCCATGAAACTGTGTACCTTACCTGATCTTGAACGCCGAAAATAATGCACAAAATCCTTTGACAGCGAAAGCGTAACTTCCTTCAGAATATCTGGATGTGTTAATCGGATGTTTATCAGCGATGCTTTCATTTGGCACATGCAACGGAAACCGCGGAGGATTCACTGTTTGTGCAGTCAAAAATAACTTATGTATCCTGGTAGTAGTATTCATACCGAAACGCACTAGATTTGAATTACCATTTCTACGTTGTGGAGGCCACTTAAGAAAATAAATGTACAGTATCTGTATGTATTTTCAAGACTACTATTATGGAGGGCGCCAAAAAAATGTATCAAGAGTTAGTGTCCTCACCGACCTCGAAGCAACAGGAAGAGAGAATAATTCCTAGATGTTTAGGTAATTGCTTTAGAGGATTTTTAGAAATCACTGAGCCACATGTGTTTTTAAATAAAGTTTAAATAAAGTTAAGTGTCTTTTATTGAAAATTCCAGCTATTGTTTATCTTCTTAAATCTATTACCTGAATTCCCATACAAATCTTTCATGTTCATGGCTATTTTGGGGATTAAGCAATATGATACCAAACGTATTAGAGCTTTAGCCTGCGTAGCAGGCGTTTGAAAGTGCTAGGGGCAAGAAGGAGGCTATCTTAGCTTGGGCTGCCTGTGGTCATCCGGGTCACGTGAAGATCTATCCGTTCGCAAAGTAAATATATCACGTGAAGAGCTAACTGTTTGAACGTGAATTCATGTGCGCTACAGCGGATCTAAAACGCAACAGCCCCAAAAGCCACAAATTCAATAAATGACCACATTGCACCGATGTTATAAAGCTGGAAGCACTCAGATCTAATACAAATTGATCACAAATGTAAGTGAGTCCTCAAATGCAATGAGAGCCGTAATATTTACTGCATCGCCAAAACTGAGCGCAGCCCGCCATCCAGTATCAGGGCGCATTATAACGTTTCATTTGGCTGGTGCTCATTTCTATAAATACGATATCTTGCCGCATTTAATGGCAAAAGGGTTACATTTCACTGCAACACTTCTGAGCTTATTTATTCATTTTTTTAAAAACTGTTTTACAACCTTTTTTATTCTTGTTTCTGGTCATTTCTGCTGATTTCTAAAAGGGACATAGACCTTTAAACCAACCTTCTATTGCTTGCTACAGTTAATCCCAAAAATGGAATTTTTAAGTAAGCGGGGCATTGACAATGAATATTAGATACGGTAGGCTTTTTTACCCAACTGTAATCTTTTCAAGAATCAATTCTCGTAACTTGAGGGCTTTATTACAATTGAAATCAATAATAACATAACTGGCTTTTACCCTTGCGCCAAAAGCCTGGTTAAACCAGGGTTTACCAGGGTGCAAGCCTGGTTGAACAACCAGGCTTCTCTGGTTTTCGAACCAGGCTAACCAGACTTTACCCAATGTGCAAAAAGCCTGGTTAACTATGGTTTTCCTGGTAAGTCTGGAGAGTCTGGTTTACCCGAATACCAGGAAAACCAGGCTTTACCAGACTATCAAAGTGACTGATTGAACCAGGCTAACCAGACTTGAACCATATGTGCAAAAAGCCTGGTTAACCATGGTATTCCTGGTTAGCTTGGCAAGACTGGTAAACCAGGCTTTACCAGGCTCTTTAAGTAGTCAATAACCCAGGTTAACTTGGTATCCCTGCAGGGTTTTTCTGGCTAGCCTGGCTTCTCATTCAATAACCAGAAAAACTAGGCTAAACCTGGCTCTTGAAGAACTGAATTAACATGGGTTTACCCAGGCTTGAACCAATTGAGAAAAATTAGTCTGGTTAAACAGGGTATTCTTGACAAATCTGGTAAATCCTGGTTCCCAGAATTTCTTTGAGAAACAAGCTATACCAGCGTTAAAGGCAATATATATAAGGAAAGCCCGGTCATCTGCAGTATTCATGTTTATCCTTTGAAAAATCCAGGTCTTTAACAGCTCTATCTATAGACCAGCGATCTAACAACAGCCCTAACCGCTCCATCAACTGTTGATGTCGATGCACATGTTTTAAATCACATTTGCTTTTGCCTTACACTTTTTTAACAGTTTCTACAATGACGGCGACAAGCTCCTGCTCTAATCTTCTTGTGCGTGACGGCAGCAAACCAACTGGTACGATTTTCTCAACTCGTAGTGGCTCGACATATAGTAATAACATGGATTGCCGATGGAGTCTGACTTCCAATGCAGTGATTGAACTTTTGTTCTACGATTTCGTCACCGAATCGTCGCATGACTATGTAAGTGTGTACGATGGTGACTCGACCTCCGCACCTCTAATTGGCCAATTTAGTGGAAGCTCCCTGCCAGCGCCTATCACAAGTTCGTCCACCAAGCTATATGTGCGGTTTAAATCTGATGGCTCCGTGGTGTATAGAGGATTTATCGCGCGTTACCGAGGTATTTTCATTCGTAGACAAGATGAATAGAAAAAGCGCTGTAATCTTTATTAGCGGGGTTCTTGGTTTGCATGATAAGACCTTCCCGGGCTTACTCACGAAAATGTAACAGAAGTCTAACAATATTTAGTTTCGGTTTAGCCTTGTGTGCAAGATTAGACTTTGACTGTATATCTAGCTGGAGTTTTGAAAACGTTAGCCATGCATTTCGGATCTCTTCTCCTCCTTTCTTTCTCCTCGCTCTTGCTATTCTCAAGTAGGTTTATTGGCTATTACTTCGGTACACAGGATTGAGGGAAATCAAAATTTGGTACACATAAAAAAACTCATCGTCTTTAACATAAGGTATAAATGTTGTGTTAATAAGTCACATGATATGCCCCGTGACAATTTTTTCCTAAAAATCTTAAATAATTGACAAATTGGTAACGGGGTTTAAGGAAAGAAATCAAACAATAACAATTTTCTCATTCATATTAAACATTTCTGACACTTCGCGTTTGGAATGACTGTCCATTGCACTTCGATAAAAAAAGACGGAAAACATCATTTTAAAAGCCCAAAATTAATCTTTAATTCTTAAAACTTTAATTTTAAGCTTGGCGTACATTCATTCCAAAAGTAGAAAAGTAGTTATAAGAGGATGCTTTACCATTCAAATTCGCCACCGATTATTTCTGTCATTTCTCTGATTAACTTCATACTAATTTCATCAGTACAAAAAATGACAGAGTTAATGGGAAATTTTAGCCCGTCAAGCACCCACTTTTTATTTCAAGCTTAACTCTGTCATATTTTGATACTAAAAGAATTTTTGAAATATTTTAAATTTCCCATTAACTCTGTCATTTTTGTGTTTATTTGACACTTTATGACATTAATGGCTCGCCCTGCGGGCTCGCGGAAATGACAGAAATAATCGGTGGCGAATTTGATGGTAAAGCATCCTCTTATAACTACTCAGGAAGAATTCAATCGCGAAAAATATTATTACAAAATATATTTAGAAAAGTTTAATTATATATATAAAAATAATTTTGATTTATTTATATTGTAGAAATGTTTATCGGATTTGGATTTAATTATCAATAATTCCAAGATATTCACTATTTCCTTCTTCAATAAGATAATTAGTATTTTTTAACATATCTATTATTTTTTTGTAGTTTCTTTTTAAATAATTTTCATGTTTTTCATCTGTAAACATTAATCGAGCATAATGTTCAAAATCTGCATTAAAATCATCTAATAAACCAAAACTTAATTCCTCAAAAAGTTCGTCGTTATTATATACTTTTGGGTCCATTAAAGCAACTTGGAGATATTTATTTTTTTGTTCTTTGATTGTTTTTCTTTTCAAGTATTCCCATTCAGTAATTTTATTTTTATTATTAATTGATCTTATTTTTTCTAATAATTCCCATTCTAAAGCTGGTTTTTTTAAGTTAATTCTTTCTGAAGGTTTTAAGAATGGAATTTTTTCAAAAATTGAATCTTCAGAGAGAATAGGTGATGAAGGTGATTCAGATTCTTTGTTGAGTTCATCAAGGTTAATTTTTTTTACTTTGTTAAAAAGAAGAGTTTTTAGATCAAAATGATTTATAGAAAGAATATCATATTTACTTTTAAAACGAATTTCATCAACTTTTTTTGAATTATCATTTTCTACTACATAGAGACAGTTATCAAAACTATTAATATGATTTTCTCTTCTAAAACTAATTCCATATCTGTTATAATCATCTAACATTTCAAAGTAAAAATCACACAAATCAATACCATCCCATCTACTGTAATAAGGGGGGTGTTTTCCTAAATAAAACATGAGAATTTTGAAGGGGTGATTAAGAAATATTTCATCTTTTTGTTTCATATCAAATGATTCTAATTTCATTTTTGGATTGACTTTAAAATTATCAAATTCGGCTCCATCAGTAATCATTTTATTAAGGATTATATATTTTTAAAATAATTTTGATTTAAAAAATAATATTTTCTAATAATAAAATGCAGTTGTCAAGTTACGATCGTCTCACACCAGAAAATATTATTTTCAATGAAGCCAAAGAATTCAAAGTCAAAGATAGCAAAATCAAGTACAAACGAATCCCAATTGAAGTCAAATACCCAAATGGAAAGAAAGGTGCTTTGGTTATTGAAACTCCATTTCTTTTCTCTTTTGGAGTGAATGAAAAGAAAAACCAAGAGAATAACAAACTTGTTGGTTATAGTATTCCAGTTTGTCTCTGGGGAAAAGATACCGAACCAAATACAGAGGAAAAAGCATTTTTTGATGCATTGAGTAATATCAGGGAATTATGCTGCAAACATCTTGAAACTGAATACGGATCAGATATGGCATCAACCTTGTCTTCCCCCCTTTATTACAAACAGGTTGAATTTGTTGATAAAAAAGGAAAGAAGAAAACAAAAAAAGATGAGACAGCCGCACCAGTTCTTTACGCAAAACTTATTTACTCTGAGAAGTCAAAGAAAATACTTTCTCTATTCAAGACCAGGGGGAAGAAAGATTTGAATCCTTTTAAATATATTGATCAGTATTGCAATGTCAAAATGGCGTTGATAGTTGAAGGAATATTCTTGAGCAAGACTGTAACATCTATTCAAATAAAAGTTCATGAGTGTTATGTAAAACCATTGAAACCTCGAGAATCTATTTTGACAATAACTGAGGAAGAAGTTGATAGTGAAAGTGATGATGATGTGACTGTTGAGGTTGGTGATGTTGAAGATTTGATTATTTCCGACATTGAGGAATAAACATGAGATTTTTAATACAAAATTTGTATTAAAAATTAACCAAGTCCTTGAAACTCACCCATGAGTTAAATTTATCAGGATATCCACTCCATTTTACTAATGCCATCTTTTTCTTGTTATCTCTTCTGATAACTTTTTCTATTCTAAAAGTCTGCTGTTTTGCTTTCTGAAGTTCTTGTTCGTAAAAAGATCCTTTGATCGATTCCGACATCAGATCAACAATTGAATACGTAACAGGTTTTGTTGGAATAATCTGTTTAATCACAAATATTTCCTCTGTCCAGTTTGGCGTGTAACCTTTATCAAATACCTTTCTTTTATACTTTGAAATTCTAACTTGGTCCCCAATCTTAAACTTTGGTTTTTCAGGTTTCAAGTAAATAGATTCGCCATATAAATTCGACCAAACTGTTTTTTCATTCTTATTTTTACTCGCTTCAACAGGAGTCATTTTAATACTAGAATGTCTCGTATTATTGTAATCATTAACCAGTTTATCTATCTTATCCGCGTAAACAGTGTTGTTATTCACAGTAAACATTTTCCACATCTTGTTTTTCATTGTTTTATTCCATCTCTCAACCACACTAGATTTTTCTTCATTTTCAGTGTGATATAGTTTAATATCTTTGCTTTTCAGAAAATCTTTGAAGTGTTTGCTGATAAACTCAGAACCTTTATCAGTCCACAACATCTTTGGTTGTCGCCCTCTTTCAAAAATATCATCAAATGCTTCTTTCACAGTTTCAGTTTTTTTGTCTTTCAGACCTCTTATCCAACCATACTTACTAAACACATCAATAACCATCAGCAAATATTTAATCCCTTTGTTCCATTTACTAAACTTTTGAATTTCAACCAAATCAGCAGCCCAGATATCATCAATTCCATTTGAGATCACTGTTCTCTTTTGAAAGTTTCTTGTGATTGGTTTGTGAAGTTCATCGGCCAGCTGTTGAGACCAATCACTACTCAACGCCGACGCGCGTTTTTTTGAAGACCAAGTCCAAGTTTTTGTTTTGTATTAATCAAGAATCGAGCAGTTGATCCCCATTTTGGCATTTCACCATAAGGAATCTGATTCAAAGATTCTACCATTTCTCTGTCGCAATCACCTTTGTTTTTTCCCATATCATAACATATATCATGATAAGCTGCAATTTCATCAACTTTGTTAAAAGGTTTGACGTGCCACTCAGTTACTTCTCCAGTTTTTGGATCGTAAGTTACTTGTTTTTCAAGAGGATTATAAGGCCCCATATATTTGTATTTACCTGGAGTCCATCCTGCTTTTGGTTTTGGGAGTTTTCCTATCCATTTGTGAATATCAACTCCACCTCCAAAACTTGTCAGAGGATTATTTTCCCAGAATCGATCGTCAACAATAATCTGATATTTGGTTCTCAGGATCTGAGGCCATGTATCAGGATTGGCAGAAATGATATTATTCATATCTGCCAGAGCTTCTGGATTGTTCTCAAAAAATCTTGACTTTTTCATTCTTCTTGAAGGTTTTTCAAATTTGAAAAATAATTCAGGATTAGAACCTTTTCGTATTATTCCCATCTTGGATTCTTCAGCGGCTGTGGGTCGTCTCCAAAATTTGCCAGATGTCACACCATGTTCCGATCCAAAAGCTGATTTCATGATATCCCCAGATTTATATCGATCGTAAACTGGTTTCAGAGATGGAATCAATTCTTGCGTTGTTTTCATAGCAATATCTGGTGCTTTTTTTACAACAGTCACCGGATCAATTCCAGCTCCATCCAAATCGCGTCTATTGGTTTTATATCTCTTTTTGGGTCTGACTTTGGTAGAAAGTTGATCCATTGCTGATCCAACAGAATCTTGAATAAAAGGAGACAATTTATTGATTCCATAATTTACAGCCTTTTTTTGAAGTTTTTTATTTCTCATTAATTCACTTGCTCCATACCTTCCCATTTCGACTGTTTTTTTTGCCATCCAAGGAAGAGCATGTTCAACAAATGCATCTGCAGCTGTTCCAACAACAGTGTCAAAGACATCTCCTCCAGTTTGCTTGCCCGCCTTCTCAGACGGGCTATTTAGTTTTTTGATTTCTTCTTAGTTTTTCTTTTCTTTCCCCCAGCTCCAGTTTGGTCCATTTTAACATATCTTACTTTTTTAATTCCACAAACAGCACAACGACAAAAGAATTGTTTTCTTCCTCTTTTATCAGTTTGGTAACCACTTGGCTCGGTGCAAGGTGTTACCATTTTATCTTTAATGCAATATGATTCTTTCATTTAGTATAATGTTTAGATAAAATGTCAGTGAGGGCTAATTTTGTAAAAAGTGAACTTGAGAAGATTTATAATAAGTTAAATGAGAGCTATGAATATGCCAGTATTGCAAGATTGGAAAATAATAATCGGTTTATAAAAATATTTGAGTTGATTGTGGAGTTATCTGAGAAATCAAATGATCTCAAACAAGTTGTAAGGGGAAGTTTAATATAACCATAGATAAAATGGAAGCTAAATTCTTTTCAGAGATAGAAAAAAATATGGATGTTGAAACACTCAAAGATTTTGAGAAAGAAGTAAGAAAAAAGATAATTGAAGAGTTTGAGATTCTTCGGAGTAAAAATGCAGATCTTTCACGAGTTTTAATGGCTGGTGAATGTGAGATGTGGGAAAAAATACGAAAAGGAGAGTATTCTTGGTTGAAAATCAAATCTGAGAAAAAAAAGAAACTTTTTAGATTGATTGATATTTACACAAAATTTGATTCTATTGTTGATACTGTGAAAGAATTGGAAAGAAAAGTTGAGAAGGTCAGAAAGATGAAGGATGCACCAGTGGATTCAGATTAAATATAAATTTTATATTTAATCTTGAAAAATATTATTACAAATTATTTTATCAAAATCTTTTTTTATATTAAAAATAAAATTTTCTTTTTATATTTTGTAATAATCTTTATCCTCCAAAGTATTCTTTTATAAAATCACTGTTATCGTTGTCAAAATGAGGATTGTGTATTACATCAAGAATACTTTTTCCATTTTGTCTTTCAAACAAGTAGTAAAGGCACCAATAACCACAGAGAACAGTGTTTCGATTTTGAATTTCATCCAAGGAATAAACTATTTGTTTTCCAGAAGACCTGAAATACTTCAAAGCCTCATTCGGCATTATCAGACCAAATGGATCAAAATACTCGACTACTGAATCCAAGTTTCTGTAACAAACCCAGTGAGTGCCAGGTCCTTGCATATCATCAAGATTAATTATTCCAATTTCTTTTTTTATTTTTTGTGGTAGTTGGTCTCGACTGTAAATTCCTCTGAAGTGTTTTAGGTCAAGTTTTTTTACCCAATCCATCAAGTCAAAGTTTGAAAGGGGTTTAATTACAAAATGGAGTTTATTATGGGAGTTGAGTTGAATGGGTTGTTTTTCTAATTTTTGCCTTTGGTGTTTTTTTTTGCCTTTTTTTTTACCCCCATTCCTATTGGATTTTCCCAAGTTCCAATAAAGGGTGGTGGATAGTAACCCTCTCCTTGTGTGGGTGGAACATAAACACTTCTTGTGTTACTAGTTGATCCCCTGTCAACCTGAAGACCTGATCCAAACAACTTTGGAAGCAGACTAATTGCTGCTGGTATTCCGATTGATGCAAGTGTTCCCAAGAGTCCTCCTTCTATTTGTTTTTGAGTCGGCTTGATAACCAATCGTCCTCCTGTCTTGAAAACTTTGTTAATTTGATCTATTTGTGCCTTGGTAAACTCACTTGCAAAAGGAGGAAGAAATGGGAAAAACTTTTTTGGAATTGGAATACCTCGTCCAAACAGTTTTTTTTAATCCTATTTCTCCAAGTGCATTTGCAGCTCCAGTAGCAAGTGCAGGAGCAACTTTTGAAACTCCCTTTACAGCAAAAGGAAGAAGTTTACCACCAATTCTTGCCAGACTTGAGAAAAGGTTTCCTCCATGTTTTACTAAACTTCTGATCTGTGTTTGACTTATTTTCAAGTCTGATCCTGTTTTATTTGCAAGTGATTTTTTTTATTTTTGTTAGTTGTCTTTGGGTCAACATTAACTCATCAGGCCCCCTGAGATGAGAATGTTTTAATCGAAGTGTTATTGCTGATCTTTTTTTAATCGCATTTAACAGTTTTGATTTTTGGCCATCTGAAAGTTTTACCCCGTATTCAATATAAGATGTCATTTTATATATTAAATTATATTAATTTTTTTCTCAAGCTCTGAGGAGTAGTTTTCCACTTTTCTGTTCTATTTCTGCTTCTCTCTCATGTAGTACAAGAGCGTAAATATTATAATTTGCAGCAGTAGCACCTGACAACTCATAATGAAAAGATAGTTTAGTAACTCCATCCTTTATATCTAATTTCTGCTTTGTCAAATCAAAATACACAAATGGGAAAATATTCTCAAAATTTTGTCTATTAAGAAGTGTTCCACCTTGAAAATCATTGTTTGCAAAAACATAAGACATTACATCTCTAAAAACTCTTGAGGGATCTTCTGAAGGTTTGTAATGAATATCAGGGTATTCATTCCCATTTCCAACTTCGAGATAGCATCTATTCAAAGTTCGAGGATCTGTGGAAACGCTGAAAGTATTGTATAAAAATGGATTTGCTGTCTGTGATTCAATATTTGGAGTGTTGATAAAGAAAACAAATACATGCCGAGGTTTTGAAATTCCGTTTGTAATTCTAAAGTTACCAACAGCTTGGTTTCCAGCGACGTTAGGTTGAATAACTTCATTGAGATAAGTCCATTTGTAAGGTTTGAGATACTCACTCATATAAATCTTACTTCCTTCTGAATTGAATATTAATCGAGGCACAAACAGTTGAAGACGGGTGATGACTACTCGGCAACGATTTCCTCCGGTTCTCCATATAAGATTATCATCTTTTTCAATCTCAAAGTTTATTTCGATTTTAGTGTTTGGAAGTAATTTGTCTTCAAGTGCCTCAAAGAAAGAATATCTATTGAGAGGAATTTCACAGTGTACTGTGCTTGAAGTTCCAAGAAGAGCTTTTCGTTTTGCAAATCCTTCATTAAAAGTTGCAGGAGTGTCATCTATCATAAGACCAGGTTCATCTGCACCATTAGCTGCATTTCGTCGATGTTCAACATTTCTTCTTGTAAATCTATTTTTATTAGCACTTGTGGATGTATCAAGAAAATAAAATTCATTTGTTGCAACACTATCAGCGTAAGATTTATTATATTCAAGCAAATTTTTTATATTTACACTATGATTGGCGTAATTACACTGATAAAGTTCTTTTCCATTCGCCAACACAGATAATCTTGAAATAAAAGAATTAGAGCCATTTACTATTCCCATTTGGTCAGCTTCATAAGCAGTAATTTGCGCTCTATTAGCTTCAAGAATACTATCATTATTTACATTAGCGCCAATAACAAAATCAGTTCCATCGTGTTGCTCAACTTTAAAGTCCAGTGCTATTCTAGCATTATACCAATCAAATGGAGTGACTTCACCTGAATTGTCGGCAGTAAATTTAAGATTATTTCTAACTTGAACGATGTTGTTTTCTGGGGCAATATTGATAGGGTTTTCAAGGTCAAAAACAACATCTTCATATCTTTCAAGATATTTTGGGTTTCTAAAAGACTTCATTTTAATAATTAGATTATATTATTTTTTTCTTCCAGATCCAGACATAATTCTTAGCACATTATTATTGATTTCTTGCTGTGTCATCTTCCGATTATTTGTTTTACGAGATGGAGGATTTTTACCAGAAAGCATTTTTACTATTTTGTCACCAGCCTTTTTATTTGAACTGGCAGGGGTTGGTTTGGGAGGTGGAGCAAATGTTACCTTTTTTCTGGTTGGTTTTCTTCCAAGAAAAGATTTTACGTTATCCATTATTCCTTCTCCATATATATGTTTTTTTGAAAACTTTCCTGTGTCAGGATCATATTTTTTTTTAAACTCTGATTGTCGCATCATTTTATTTATATAATTATACAACATTGCTATCTTCTGTATGGCGAAGCAAAAGTGTCATAAACCAATCAATACCATTCAAGTCAACAGGTTGACTGACAGAATCAGTTATTTTTATATTCATTTCAGAAATTGTATTAGAACTTACAGGACAATAAAGAGGCCTAAATGGTTCAAATGTGAAAGGATACGATCTTGTCAGATTATCCGTTGGAATAACAGCAATTGTGTTTGTATTCACTCCATTCACAACAGAGTCTTTTATAGCACTCACATTAATATTGAGAGAATCAATAGATTTTGTAATATTTGGAAGCTTGGTTCCATATTCAGTTTTAGTCACGAGTTTCTTCTCAAATCCGATCAATTCTCCGAAATCTGTTCCTCTCAGATCGAGTTGAAAACTACCCTCAAGTGTTATCAGGACTCGATAAGTGGAGAGAATGAAAGACAGATTTATTGAGTAATTTTTCACACCCTTGGAGTCTGTTGTGTGATGATTTTTTTGTTCCATGTATTGATGAATGTAGTCATTAATGTCAGAATAGGAATACATACCGTCTGTAAAGGTGATAGTTTGCCATGTAGATCCGTCGTGGGTATATTTAATTGTGTTGTTTTTATAACTACTCCGGATGTTATACCAAGAGTAAGTCATCGATAACCTGTCCAAAGCGAGATAATGCTTGAATTGTGGGTCAAGTTTCAAAGGAGGATTAAATTTGACCAAGAAATCGTGTGATTTGTTTACTCCTATTTTTTCTCTTTTAACAGATGAAATATGAATAGCGCTTTCATTCATTTATACTATGTTCAGATAACTTTTCTAAGCAGTTTATTAAGTTGGTTATTAGACAGGATCCCGAGATCTCGGAGTCGATGAGCTATTTGAATGTATTCAGGCAGCACACCATTGTTTCCTGCAACAAGCGATCCATTGAGTAACTCAAATCTATGAAGTAGTTCTTGGGGGGAGAAGAAGAGGCCCTGCCCTACTTTATATTCAAGCGATTTAAAATAATCTTTCATTATATTCTTATATTTCATTAGTGTTATTTTTTGTTCTTCTTTTAGAAGAGTAAAAGCTAAATATTCATCATCAGGATTTTTATTTCTTTTTCTTCCATTAATCTGGCCAGTTAATTTTTTTATATCACTGTTTACATCTTCTAAATCTTTTTGTAAATCTTCAATATTAGTAACATAAAAATCATTTGGTCTTGTATAATTAAAATCTCCTAATGTAGCAATATCATTTACATCAAAGTTTTTTTCTAAATCTAAATTTACTATTGAAGTTTTATCCTCTTTTGGTAAAGGAGCTCGAGCTTGATCGTCTTTATCATCTTCTCCGTCTTCAATAGCTCCTACCGGTAACTCTTCCATATCAGCCTTATTCTCTAAATATTCTAAAGCTCGATTAAAATGATCTTGTTGATCTTTAATGCCTTTAAGAGCCAACTGATTGTTTCTTATACCTTGTGTAAGAGCTAGTTGATTTTGCAACATTTCCTTGTTTTGAGTAAAAATATTTTGTTTTTTTGGAATCTTCGGTTTGTCTGGACCCTCAGGGTTTTCTATGTACTCAGGTTCCTCAAACTGAGAAATCAGAGGTTTGAATGTTTCAGTAAATCCTTCTCTCAAATTTTGTTTTTCCCAAGTGGTTTCTTTGATTCGTTGTCTCACCTGCTTAATAAGATTATCTGCTTCAATCTTATTTTGTGAATATTTTTTCATTTCTTCAATATCCATTTATATATTTATTATATAAAATGGAGATACCAAATTATGATAGTAGAGATGATGGAGAAAAGAAATTCAAGCAGTTGTTTCCTTTCATGCCATCGGATACATTTCGAATGTTGATTTGTGGAAATAGTGGAAGTGGTAAAACTAATTTGCTCTTCCATATGCTAATGAAACCTCTGTTGTATTACGATGAAATTTATCTTTACGCTCGAAATTTGGAGCAGGATAAGTATAAGAGGTTGATGCAAAAAATGAGAGAGATGTCACATAAGCTCGGCTATGAAATCCTTTCTGTGAGTAATGATGAAATAACTCCTGTAACAGAAATGGATTTCGAAGACAATCAAAAACTTGTGATATTTGATGATTATGTCTGTGATAAAAATCAGAGACAAATCGTTGATTATTTTATTCAAGGTCGACATAAGAATTGCTCAGTGATTTATCTGAGTCAATCATTTTATAAAACTCCAAAAGATATTCGATTGAATTGTTCTCATTATTGTTTGTACGAATTTCCATCTTCCAGAGAAGCAAACAGAATATCGTCTGAATTGGGAGTTGATAAAGATATGTATAAAGAGGCGACACGAAAACCATTCTCATTTCTCTTTGTAAATAAACCAAAGAAAACCGTTTCAAAAAACTTTACTGATTATCTAAATATTAAATAAGATGGGAATATTTAACGAACACTCTTCTAATCATTATCAATTTGCAAAAGGAGTTCAAGGAGCTCCAGGTGTTGGGTTTAATCTCACCGCAGATGGAAATTATGACATGGTTGGAAAAAAATTGACAAATGTTGGAGCACCAACATCTGACACCGATTCAGCAACCAAGAAATATGTTGATACCAATTCTGGAGGTGGAAAAACATCACTTTTGACAGTGGATTCCAATATTAATATGAAAAGTCAATATTCAATCAAAAATCTCAAAACACCATCAAACAATGATGATGCTGCGACAAAGAAATATGTTGACGATTCCAAAGTTGATGGCAGTGTATTTTTGAAACTTGATGGAACAAGATCAATGACTGGAAATTTGGATATGAATAACAAAAGAATTTTTAATCTTCCAAATCCAACTGGTAGCAAACAACCAATACCATTGGCTTATGGTGATCTTGCTTATCTTCACGTTGATGGATCAAATATGATGACTAATCATATGAATATGAACAATAAAAAAATAATTAATCTTGTTACACCAACAAATAACTCAGATGCCGTCCCCAAAAAATACGTGGATGATAGCCTTTCTAACCAAGACTTCAGTTCTTTCTTTAAAAAAGATGGGAGTAGGACCATGACTTCAGATCTTAATATCGGTGGACATAAAATAATTAATCTTGAAGATCCTACTTCAGATTCGGATGCAGCCTCCAAAAAGTATGTTGACGGCCATCTGCACCAAACTCAAGTTCAACCAAGTCATTATAAGGATGAGTTTGCTTTTCTGATGACAAGTCCAACTCAATGGACAGATGAAATAGATAATAGAACTAGTTTTATTCCAAAAAAGATAGCAGACCTTTCAACCAAAAAAGGAAACTTTCACGAATACAATACAAGAGTTCTTTATACGACTATATTAAAGAATTTTCAAGGTGGTTATAAGTATAAGATTGGGCTTAATTTCTTTAGACTGGTTGGAGGTGCTGATTATACCCTTTGTCTTGAAATACTTAACATTGATTATCAACTTTGGCATAAAACTCAGATAAGTGTTGATAACAACACATCACAAGGATTGCAGCTTGGAAATGTTAGTGTAAAAAAACTTCAACATAGTTTCATCGATTCAAAAAAACAAACACAATTTATGTATTATCATAGAGTCATAATTAATTTCAAGAAGTTGACAACTGGAAACAGGTTCTTTATTCACATTTTGGTTAATATTCCAAATAATGGAAATGATCTGGCTGTGTATCCACTTCAGTTTTCTGGAGTTTACATGATTGCTTATGGTATTATGAGTAAAGTTAGCAATATCGACCCAGATAAAGTTTATGACTATCATAAATCATTTGAAATTTATGGATCGCAAGTAAAGTACAATGTTGACATTAATGCGAATAATAAAAAGATATTGAACATTGCTCTCGATAGAAATCTGAATAGTAGTGCTGCAACAGTTGGAATGGTAAAAGAGCAGATTCCTTTTACGGTAAACCATGTTTATAATCGATTCTTTGATCAAATTTATGATTT
This sequence comes from Porites divaricata, assembly GCA_038088405.1. Classification (NCBI taxonomy): domain Eukaryota; kingdom Metazoa; phylum Cnidaria; class Anthozoa; order Scleractinia; family Poritidae; genus Porites; species Porites divaricata. The sequence goes on along the minus strand of JBBMOI010000001.1, from coordinate 67,570,259 downwards.
TACAAATGCAAATAATTACGAATTAAAAAGCGGTGCATCTGGTATTGTAATTAGTGGCATGAATGACTTTCATAGTTCAAATGGTATTACCATCCCAGATAAAGACTTGAGTAACATCAAAAAGGAAGGATTAAATATTAATAATTACACCATTACTTTAAACCCCTCTGATAATTTCAAAAATTATACCATGTGCCTGGTTTTTTATCACTGGGATAACAGAGATTTTGCTTTGGTTAAGAAAAATAAACAAAATAACCAACATCTTATGAGTTTAAATTATACTAAAGCTACCGGTTATTTAACTTTACTCACCTCGAGTAAAAGACAATTTTTTAGTTTACCAAATGGTTTTGGTGGAAAAAAAATTGTTTTATGGTTGGCGCATAGTGTTGATACAATTGTTACAAAAGTTAACTTGTGTAATTACAGCTCAACATTAACTATAGACAACGCCAATTACGTACCCGATCAAGATTTTGACTTTACAACTGAAGATGGAGTTTTGAATAAAATTATGTTTTCTCCCAATTTTTACGACTTTGACTCCGAAGCATTTAAGAAGATAATGATTCAAGAGAAAATAAATGGCAGTTATATACTTTAATAATAAATGAAGGACTTGTTTGAATTTAATCACATTGATAACACACTATCAGAATCAGAGATCAAAACTCTCAAAGACTTCTACAAACATTATCACAAGAAATTCTGGTGTTTCAGGAAATCTTTCAAGCGATACAAAATTCTTGATGAAACACTTACTCTGTCTGGAGGAGGACTGGTTGTAATTGGCACAATTGCTGGAGGAATAACACTCAATCCAATAATCCTGGGTGTTATCAATGGTCTTGGAGTCTTGGTGAGTTCAGTTTCAAAAATGAAGAATTACAAGAAAAAGATCGAAATGTCACAAATAGCATTTACAACATATGAGAAAGTATTGGTTGAACTGAGATCGGCTTTGAGAGGTGATGAATTCAATAAACAAGAATTCGTAGATCGAATGAAACTGATAGATGAAATGATTATCGATCAATCACCTGTTGAAGATAGATTCTCAAAAAAATACAATAAGAAATATTTGTAAAAGATTATTACATAATATAAATAAAAGATTTTATTTTTAATATAAAAATAAAATTGATTTAATATAAATTGTAATAATCTTTTTCATCATGGCAAAGTATTACCACCCATCATATTCAAGATTCTTCACAACTGATAACGGTGGTGTTTATAACTCAAGAACAGGAAGAGAACTTGGAAATAAACCAAATAAAAACGGCTTTGTTAGAATCTCAATTCGACCTCGAGGTTCAAACCCAATCAGCTTGTTGAAACATGAATTTATTTGGGAAGCCTTTAATAACGAGGAAACAAGTAAATTTTTCAGAATCTTGCACGTTGACGGAGATAAGCAAAATAACAGGCCAGATAATTTAAAACGTGTCTTAAACGAATCCTCTAATCCAGAAGGAGAATCCAGAAAAATTGTAGCAACTAATCTGACAACCAATGAAAACAGATTTTTTAATTCAATATACCAAGCTTCTAAAGCACTTCAGATTAACGCTGGATCTATTAAACTAATCTCGGATGGAAAGAGAAAAACAGCAAAGTCGAAATTAAACGGAAATAAATACTCTTTCAAATATGCTAATCCAAACGACTTGAATAATGTAAAAATAATCAAAAATAAAATAAAAAATAATATTGAAAAAGGTTTGTACAAATTATAAAAAGAAAAATTTATTTTTAATATAAAAAAAGAATTTATTTAAAATAATTTGTAATAATATTTATCATCTTTCTTTCTCAAATAAAATATGTTAATTTAAGTAGATAAAGATTATTACAAAATATAATTTAAGAAAAGTATTTTTAATATAAAAAAAGAATTTATTTAAAATAATTTGTAATAATATTTTTCATTTATATCTAATCTAGATATAAATGATAAACTCAATTATTGCTTATGTTAACTTCTACTTTCCTTCTCATAAAACAAAATTCTACGATGATAACTTTATTAAGGCCTGTTTGGTTTATCAGTACTTATATATAAAGTATTTTACACAAAAATTAGACATGAATCAAATTCTTTACAAACTATCTGACTTCAGACACAGTTGCAGATCAAACTCGTCAATACTATCTAATCATTTTATATTCAATCTCGCTTTTCGAGAATTCAGGAAACACTTTCATCTTGGACGAGGTTGTGTTTATACTTTCAACTCACCAATCAAATCTGAAGTTCTTGGGTATTTAACAGGGATTATTTACTGGATTTTTCACAAAGGCATAAATTGAGTGATTTGTAACTTTGCCACCACTTTTCATAATTTTCCAGAGTTTGATCTCCAATATTCAGTTCAACAAGTTTGTGTTTGGGATTTCTCATTTCTTCCAAGATTTTTTTTATAAGGAATATGACATTAATGCTTCTTTTTCTTTTGAATTGTTTATTTAATTCTTCCATGATTTTATTGTCTATTTCCATCAATTTTGAATACAGATTGTATTTCTCATCCTCAGATAGATTTATTTTTTTAGAAATTTGATTAACTTTCTTTTCAAAATGGTACTTGCGCTGGTAAATGCTTTTCTTTCGGAAAAGTAGCCGATCCTGGTCTCTTTTATCAAATGAATCAAAATAACGGCCATTTTGCAATCCACACTTCATGCAATATACATATCCTGCAACCAAATCAAATTCTTTTTCTTGACAACTTGAGCAAGAGATCTTTCGATCGGTTTTCTCTTCTATAGATTTTTTGAAATTATGTACTATATCAAGATATTTTTTTATTTTATCATCAGTGTAACTCATTTTATTTATTAATTTAAACAAATAAAATTTATAAATAAGAAAATTGATATTTCTTTCCGTCTTTCTTTGATTTGCAAGTTTTAATCTTTTTCTGACAGTTTAATGTAATTGATGATTGAATAATTTGATAGAATTCAGAAGCTTGAGACAAAGAATCAAAAATATTTTTTTCATTTGTTTCCAAGTTTACAGAAATAACTTTTTTCTTAAAATGTGATTTTTTAATATTTTCTGAAGGAGACAATAGTTGAAGATTGGATGGTAAATTATTTTCTTTATTGTTGTCAAAGTGATCCACCTGTTTATCAGATGGGATCTTACCCTTAAATGTCTCAAATACATATCTATGAATTAAATAGTTTCTTTTTTTATTGTTTTCAGAAAAATGGAAATAAAAATAACCATTGCTATTTAAACTTAATTTCAAAATCCTTTTCTTATTCCATTTTAAGCTCAAAATCTTTCCGCAACGACTAGCTAAATAATCTTTATGATAAGGATGGCAAAAAAACTTAATATCTTGATATTTAACATATTCTCGATTGGTCATGATTTATAATTAAATAATTATAAATCTTTAATCTATTTTAACGTATTGCTAACGTATTAACTTTATCTTTGCATAAAATCCTTTTATCATCATCTGCACTCAAAGCTAATTTATTAACTTCCTTACTAAAAATTTCGTGGTTCTCGCTTTTTATTATATTCATCGTTCTCATTTGTTTTTCGCCCGTAATCAAACACTGAACGTAGTCCTCAAACTCAATCTGTTTCTTCACCACGCTTTTCTTAACTCCTTTGCATTTTTTATTTGTATTAGATTCCTCGATTTTAAAAGAATAAAGTTTGGGCCTAAGTCCTACAAATTTAGTTATCTGTCGACCAGCCACTTCATCCTTGAATTTTCCAATTACTTTTTTATTAACACCCGCCAGTATTCCTGACTTGTGATTTGGAGGATATTCTGAAGTATCAAACCTGGTTTTTATATCTGGCAAGATATCTTTATAAAAATCATCGGTTTTTAATTGATACATGAGGGAATCAGTATCTGTAAATAACAACCTGGCTTTTTTATAAGAATATTTCTTTTGGATGAAATTGTAATGAAAGTCGAACATCAACAGTTTTGACAAATCCAAAATAGCCTGGCCGACATACACAGGTTTGTTAAAATAGACCTCCGTCTTTTTCAGGTGAATCGCAAGCAAATTTCGATCAAAAATATTCAATCTTTCAAAATTAGGTCTGCATGTTAATTTCAAAGCTTTTTCTCGATTATCAACTAAAAATACATTTTGTCTCTTACGAATATTTTCTATAGTCTTTCCAAATACAGAGTTATTCATCAACTTAAAAAAATCCTTCTCAAAGCTGTTTGCAGCTGTTTTGCGAAGTTCTGTATTTTTTCTGATGTAAGGCTCCATCCAAGAACTCTGATTGAAAGAAATTCCTCGATGAACAGCTTTGATTTTCAATCCCAGTTCAAGACATTGTCTCAAATTACGATAATGAATAACATATTTTTTATGAGGTTTAAAGTGTGAAATAAGTTTCTCTACTCCTCCCACTTTAATCTTCTCTGGAGCCAAAGGATAATCATTATGTGAATTCCACAATTCCTTCGGATACTCTAGATCAACCTCAAATATAAAACCTCTCTTTCCCATGTCATTCATGCTGCTATTTGTTTTCTCAAGAATTTCAATCACCTTTTCTTTTGTGAGATTTGTCATCCATCGAAATCCACCCACAGGAAGTGATTGACTCATGGCCCAGCCATAGAGATTGTTTGCATCCAAATATTGAATGAATTTTGAAGGCCTGTCTGGATCGTAATTTTTCATATATTTGTTATTAGCTTCTGAGTATCTTTTTGCTATGTGAGTCATTCCACCTCTGATACCTCTCTCAAACATCATCAACATATCATAATCATGAAGCAATTCAAGTTGTTGTCCAGTTTCTTTGAGGCAGGCATCCCAAGCCAATCCAGGAGATGTGTAATAATGCGCCGGATCCAGTTTGTAATGCTTCAGACATGTCCTTCGAAAGTTTTCAAAAACATCCGCCAACAAAAGAACGTCTGTTTTAAGATAGAGATCGTGATAATCTCTGATTGTTTGACATTTGAACGTATTCCATACATTTTGAGCGTGTTGGTAATCTTCATCTGAAATGACTTCATCATTCAATCTTGAATAGAATTGCTCTTTGGTTGGAAGTTGTGTTTCAGTCAACTTTTCAAGAGATGAAACGTAGTCATAGGGATAAACTCCCTTTCGAGTAAGAAGTTCAATATTATCTTTCATTATCTCTTTTGTATTTTGAAAATCATCCGGTTGCAGATTTCCAACAAGATTCGCAAGACTGGTTTGGAGAAACTTAAACGAATCAATAAATCTGATTTCAAAATTCAAAGTCGCCATCTCTCCAGTTCGTTTAGATCTGTACTCGTCGACTTTGATCTTCTTTGAAAACGAAATATACTTCTCCTCAGTCGATGGAATACAATTCAACTCACCCTTCAAACCAGAAAGTTGTTTTATAAACAAATGCGCGTCGTAACCTTGAAGATTATGAAGTATTACAGGCAGTATCAATGGTTTTTTGCATTGAAGATTACAGCTGTTATGCGAAGCTCCTCGATATTGACCGGTAAAATGACAATGATCACGAACTCTATCTCCATCTAAATTACCTAAACAAATATGACAAATCCTGGCTTCTTTGAAAGATTTCTGTTCTTCCTCTGTTAATCTGAGAGGTTTTGGATGACGATAAAAATCATCATATAATTTTCTTGTTATCATTGCAATTTTTGAAACAAATACTTCAGCAACATTATCACTTTCTTTCTGTTTTGTAAAACAGATTGGTTTAAAAATATTTGGGACTATTCCCTTGATATAGAAACAAAACCCCGACGGTTCGTGCTTCTGATAACCAAGTGTATATGAACCTGCTGGATTGGGTTTGCATGTTTCCAAGGATTTGGTAAAACATTCAAAATCAGCGTAAACCACAAAAGGTATTGGAAGTTGTTTAAAATAATTTTTAAAACCAAGATTCGAATTTTTTGCTGGCATTTTTACAACAACTGATTCATTGGACGAACAATATTCAATATGTCTCTGAAATAATTCTTCCTTTGAAAAATGAGAGAAGCATCTTTTGCAAATGTGTATTCGACCATTCGTTCTAGAAGTTATTTGAGATCGGAATAATCTTGAAAAACTTTTGATAAGAGAATAATGGTATTTGCCATCTTTCTCAAACAAAAACAGATCGATTGTTTTCTGAGGATCTCTCTGTGCCATTCGGAGAGGGTAAAACTTGTTTCTCTCATTGACTGAAAACACGTTTATTCCTGGGAGATCTGGATTGAGTTTTTCGAATTTTGAAATGTCTTTTAATTTGACTGGAAAAGCAATTCCTTTTGTATTCAAAATATTTTCTTTTTGCTTCAAATCTGTCAATCGGAAATCATTTTTGTCTCTTGGATAAAGGTATCTCAATACGCACCATAAAAAGCATTTCTCATCTTTGTTTCGAATGCTTACTATCGCTTTCTTTCGCATTATCCAATCTGGAAGTGGAATATAAGATGATCCTCTCATTGGGTTGTAATCGGCAGTGTGTATCTCAAGATGAATTATTTCCCTGAAATACCAACCACTTCCGTTCTTTTGATAAATTGCAATCTTTTCAATTATGGAGCGAATAACCCTGGTCAGTATTTCTTTTACATCGGATGATTCAAGATTGATATGTGTTTCAGAATTAAAATAAGCTTTATCTTGAATGGAAAGACTTGACTTTCCATCGCTTGACTTTCCCATTTGCTCCATCATGCAAACAAGAACAAATCTGACTTTAATATTTCTATGGTTCCTGAGAAACTCTTTAAGATAAGCAGCCTTGGATTTGAAAAACTCAAATGGCGTAATATCAGTTTCACCTTTTACTACGTATTTATTAGCAAATCCTTCCAAAGCTGATTTCTCTTTCTCTATTCCTTGGTCATATTCTCTGAGAGCTCTCTCATATGCTTCACGCAGATAAGAAGGAGCATCTGGAGGAATTGTTTTATTCTTGATACACTCCTGAAAATAATCTCTATATGAATTGGATTTGGGTTTTGATTTGATTCTTTCTCTTGTTTTTTGTATTTTCTTTATATCATCAATCAACTTCTTTTTATACTCCTCCTTGAGTTTTTGTTTATTATCTTTTTTTATTTTTTTTAGCTCTGAAATAGAAAGATTAGTTAGATCAGTAGCCATCTTTATTTATTGGTTTTTTTATTTTTAAACTTCAATTCTATTTTTCTGTTTCACATTAGTAAAGTCTTGAAACAAAATTGTTTTAAGACTTAGAACTCACCCGGACAAATACCACTATACCATAACTTATCTGCAATAAAAATAAATCTTTCTTTGATACACTCTGAAGTTTTCTTTAATAACTCATCTTCTTTGCAATAAAAATCAGATGCTTCATATAAAAAATTTACTATTCCAAGAAACTCTTGATTAAAAGCTGCATCATCTGTTTCTATAATAGTAACTTTGTCATATTCTTCATAAAATCTATCAATATATTTTTCAACCTTATCAATAATAGTATTGAACTCTTCCTCATTATCTCTAACTGAAGAATAATTTATTGTTGGCCACAAACTTCCTGAAGGAGCTGGTGAATAAAGCAGTTCCAGTTTTCTATTAATTCGTTTAGTAATTAAATAAATTTTTTTAAAAGGAAAGATTAAATTATTAAATCGATATCCTTTACTATCACTTTGAGTTGCTGTCTTGAATCCCATTTTTATTACTATTTTAAAATCTTTAAGCCCAAAAATGAATTTTATTTTTCTGGCTCACTTTCCCGACCAGAGCAGATTAACACTCCAAAAATTAGCCGATTCAGGATTTTCATAAGTCAACTCACCCTTCTTATTCTTTATCTTCATCGCCCGAGAAAGATATTTTTCTTTTCGCTCGTTATCTTTGTGAATTAAATAGTCTGGATGTTGCGACGAGCCAAAATGCAAATTCTTCCCACCTGGCAGCTTCACCACGTACTTGTTATTTTTCCGCTTTGAATAATCAAGAGATTCGGCGCCGAGTTTTTTTGCCTTTTTGCTCAGTTTCTGAAAATCTTTTCCTTTTACAACATATTTATCATCATCAGATGATGATTCCTCTTCCTCAGGAACATAATCAGGATCTTTATCATGTTTATAACCATCTTCAACTATAAAATCTTGATCCTCAGGGCTTTGATATTCCATTTTAGTATTTGTTTAGATTATTTTGAAGGGAAATACCCCACATCTATATTATTCAACTTCTGGTCTGGTCAAAAAATGAGCTTACGCGTAAGCCGTTGTAAATTAGTCTCATTTTCGACTTACGCGTAAGCCGTTGTATATTAGTCTCATTTTCGACTTACGCGTAAGCCGTTGTATCTTAGTCACATTTTCGACTTACGCGTAAGCCGTTGTATCTTAGTCACATTTTCGACTTACGCGTAAGCCGTTTGCGAGAAAATAATATAATCCCTTAAATTTAAAATGATTACCCGTGAGTTAAAGTAAAAACTATTTATTTAAATTTCAATTTTTTTTAATCTAAACACTTAAATAAAATGATCCTTGGTAGTTCTGAACTAGATAAATTCATTGTTGAACCATGGATGGAGCTCAAACCATTTGATCCAAAACTAATAAAAAAAATCCAACCTAATCATCCTTATAAAATTCTTTTATGGATTTTTTACAAATATAATCTCAGCTACAACAATTGGAATGAAAATGATGCCAACCCAGATTGTCAAGGTTACGATGACGATGTCGTCGATTTTTACTTTAATATGCTAGACGACTTTAACCGCTATGGTATTGCTTTTCAACCTAAATACGATCTTTTTCCTGATAATAAACTCGGTGTATTCGAAGAAAAAGATTTTGGAAAAAGTATATATTCCTTAGTAAACAATCGCTATGATAAAAAAACTCTTCTATTTAATAAAATAAAAACAATCGATCTAAATGAATTAGACAAAGGAAAAATACCAATTTCAGAGGAAGAAAAACAAAAAAAAGATTTAATTAAAAAACAAACAAATAAAAAACTTCAAGTTGCATTGATGGACCCAGATGTTTATCGTAGTGTTGAACTTATGAAACATGTAATCAAAAATTCAGTTTGGTATATAAAAAAATTCAATCATCGTATGACATGGCGAGGAATAAGAGAATTTAGTAAAATAAAATTCGATTAACCCCATCCATCAAAAATCTATCATCCCTCCCCACCCCCTTCATCCAAATCTGATAAAGGTTTCTACAATATAAATAAATCAAAATTATTTTTATATATATAATTAAACTTTTCTAAATATATTTTGTAATAATATTTTTCGCGATTGAATTCTTCCTGAGTAGTTATAAGAGGATGCTTTACCATCAAATTCGCCACCGATTATTTCTGTCATTTCCGCGAGCCCGCAGGGCGAGCCATTAATGTCATAAAGTGTCAAATAAACACAAAAATGACAGAGTTAATGGGAAATTTAAAATATTTCAAAAATTCTTTTAGTATCAAAATATGACAGAGTTAAGCTTGAAATAAAAAGTGGGTGCTTGACGGGCTAAAATTTCCCATTAACTCTGTCATTTTTTGTACTGATGAAATTAGTATGAAGTTAATCAGAGAAATGACAGAAATAATCGGTGGCGAATTTGAATGGTAAAGCATCCTCTTATAACTACTTAGAAAGTAAGGTATGTTTACCCTCTATCAGAAACGCCAATTTAAATATTCAAACAAATTAATTCCCTTACCAATTCGTCAATTTCCTTCATTTTTAATATATAAAGACTTGACAGAAACCGGAAACCGCGCTAGAAAAGTCCCTGGCACCCGGGGTACCTCAAGACTTACCCTTGGGGAAAAATTTCATTCTGTTCTAGGTATACTAGCAAGAGATATTGCCAATGGATCGAACACACCTCTGACCCAGACCTTTTATAACCCTTGAGTTTTTCCTTTCCCTCAAGATTGGGGGCCAAAATATGGAATTGCTTACCTCCGAGTATTAGAATTCTCCCAAAACAAAGCTTTAAAAAGAAATTAAAATACATGACTGCTTATTTCAAATCCTTTCACTAACAAACGACTATCCTGATCTACCTATACCCTATTAGGAAAAATGCAGCATATTGAAAATCGTCCGTAATTCACCCACTTGTTATCTTTGCAATCATGCATCTTAATAGTGTACTTGTAAACTTCTGACTTATATTTCTGTACTCCAGTTAATCTCGGCATTATTTTTAACATAACCTTTCTTCTGTTCTTTCCCTTTTGCACAACTTATATAAGCTTTAAATAACAGTTTTTGACTTGTTGATTTAGTACCATTTGCAGTTGAAGTGCGTATTTTGTTTTTGAGACACTGCCCACCTAGATTCAAGCCTTTGCTATTTTTGAGAAAAAAAATTTGTAAATCGGAATAAACCAATAAAACTGAAGTAGACTTTGACTGTATATCTAGTGGGAGTTTTGAAAACGTTAGGCCCAAGTAAGTCAATATAAAAGCTAAGGGTGCAACCATTCCTTTTTTCGCTTCTCCTCCTTTTTTTTGTCCTCGTTCTGACTGTTCTCAAGTAGATTAAGGCCCGGGTCTAATTAGGTTACCTTTGGAAAATGATTTGTTCGCTGTAACTTCGGCACAGAGGATGGAGGGTAATCAAAATTTGGCACTGCACATAAAAAAAAACCTCATCGTCCTTAACATAAAGAATAAATGTAAAAGAATAAATAAATCTTCAAACTTGGCAAATGATAGTTTTAATTTTTGTAAGCTTTGGCATCCGAACGGTTTAAAAGAAAACGCCGAAAATTTAAATTACTGCCCTATTCTGAGAAGAAAAGTAGAGCTTTATTTGTTTCATTCTGTCAACTCACCGTGAATGAGAAAGTTTTTTTTGTCGCTTCTTCCAATGCTGTCAACAGCGGCTACGATCAAGGTGAGCCTTGTTTATCTGCAGTGTTCTTTGCCTTGTTAACTTGCTGGCGCGTACAATTTTCGAAAATATATGCCTTCCTTTTTTCTCCATAACTTAACTTCTATTTTGGCAAAAGTGGTCTTGCGAGAAAATCCCGAAACCACGAAACAATGACAGAGCGGCCTCGTTTTCCTCTGTAGTGGTAAACATGGCTTCGAGCGTACAAAAAGTCATCTACAATAAACCACTTCATAATAAATCACGCTGTTTGAACAGCATGAAGTCTTTTCTTACCTTCAAAGTCATCAACACTTGTATATTCTTGTATTTTCAAAAAGTTCTTACTATGAAACTTTGGCAAGACACCCATTTCACGACAGCGATTCTGTTCTGCTTTATATTCACCGCCTAGCGCGGTAAATATAACGTCAATTAGTCCGAGACAGCGAACCAATCAGATTGCTTGAATCCCCAAGATCACTGAGTGTGTATATACTAAAATACGATATTGGACGATGCAAACTCTGCGAATCGTAAAAACTTTGTCCAATCTCAGAGCTTTACATGATGCTCTCCGGGAAACTTTTCTCAAGGTGGTCAATATCTAAAAGTAAACTGCTAAATGACACCGAAACCAGCTTTAGGCGCGCACTGATTTCAAATAAGTGTCACTTGCATAAAGAGAGAATTGTGCGGTAGGGACAAAAAAAATAGGGAGGGAGGGGGGAGGGGGGTAAGAGAGTAATTCTGTCTACATTCACTTCTACACAAATCCCTAACCACAAAACAAGCAAAAAACGACATAAGCAAACAACGCAGTAAACAAGCTATTAGACAGGGGAAGTTGAGCAAAATTACAAAATGTTTGCTATGCCGGTTTTCATAAATCCAGGTAGATATGATGTTAAGGACTGAAAGCAAGAAAGTGGGTAAATAAAGCTACTTTTGACATACATTTTGAAATTTATTTATACGGGTGGACATGCCAACATAGTTATCCTCTTCCCTCACGTTTAAAATGACTGTCTATTGCAATTTAATAAAAATTATGACCGAAAACATCATTTAAATGCCCAAAATTAATCTTTAATTCTTAAAACTTTAAGTTTATACTTTGCGTACATTTATTCCAAACGTAGAAAATAAGGTACTATGTTTAGAAACGCCAATTTATTTATCCAAACAAAGCAAATTCGCCATCAATTTGCCAATTTCCTTTATTTTAGTTTTTGTTAGCGTGACATGTCAGGTGACCACAATTTTAAGACACAAGAAGACCTCAAGATCTCACTCAGTCTAGCGAGAGATATTGCCAATCAATTGAACACATCTTTGACCCAGACCAAGAGAAACCCTTGATTTCTTCCTTTCCCTCTCCTTGGTTAGTGTGATATTCAGCCTTATTGGAAGCTTTTTGGCTCTATTTTTTTCTCTAATGACTGCAAATCTTGCTAAGTTCGTTTTCAAAATTCTGCTGGATATGTAAAAGAGGAATAGCTAAATATGTTTGGAAATTCCAGATACCCCGATTCCGGAGAGAACACTCAGGGACATGTACAACGGACATGCCAACAAATCACCCCGAACCCCCCTCGCCCCCCGACCTCTGACCCCGCCAAAACGGACTTTAGGAAATGTACATTATAAAAAAAAATGGTATAAAATTGTAAACCCACTTTACCTTTTATTTGAACGCTAGCTGTGGCATCCGGTTCAGTTCGTCTCAAGGATGGCACCCCATCGGCTGGAAGAGTTGAAGTCTTCTATGGTGGTCAGTGGGGAACAGTTTGCGATGATGCTTGGGACATAAATGACGCTAACGTGGTTTGCAGACAGCTGGGTTTCTCACGGTTAGCCAGTCAGGCTCGGGGCAGTGCCTATTATGGTCAGGGCTCCGGTCCCATATGGATAGATGACGTGGCCTGTTCAGGTAGCGAATCACACATTTACGATTGCAGACACCGTGGATGGGGAAACAATGACTGCACACACAGCGAAGACGCCAGTGTGCAGTGTTCTTATGGTTCTGCTAACATTCGTTTGGTGAATGGTGGTGTTAATTATGGCCGAGTTGAAGTTTATTACAACAGCAAGTGGGGCACAGTGTGTGATGATATCTGGGGTATCAATGACGCTCATGTGGTTTGCCGTGAGCTTGGTTTCCCCAGTGCGTCCTCGGCACCTCATCAGGCACAGTATGGCCAAGGATCGAACCCTATCTGGATGGATGACGTCCAGTGCAGTGGAACAGAAGCTTCATTGTTTGACTGTACACATAATGGCTGGGGAACACACAACTGTGTCCATGGTGAAGATGCAAGCGTGGTCTGTAACACTTATTAATGAACTGTTTGCGCATGCGCTCATGCTTAATTTGGATTCATTAGTCAAATGTGTATCATGCCTATTATATTAACACTGATTCTAAAAAGTCTAAAAAGGCCTTACGTGTGATAAGCATTAACTTAGATGAATTATACAAACGGAGTTGTATTTCTAAAAGAATAACTATGAGTAAAGTTCCCAGTGTTATTAGACTATTTTGTGAAGTCCTAAAGGAGCTCTGTCACGACGATTTTGCTATTTTAATTTAATTTCAATTCTGTGCCGTAAAGTCATTACAAGTACCTTTACACATGCAAAGTGATAATGTACAATTGTGAAGAAGAAATTAAACAAATTTTCAGAAGGGGCACTACTGAACCATAATAACTTTTAAAGGTGATTTTTGCAACCATAGCATTAAAACTTGAAAAATATTGGGCCTCAATACATGTCCATCCTTCTATACTAGTTATCATTCTTAGCACAGGAAGAAATACTTTTTATATTAAAAAAAACTGGCTATAGTAGCTCTACGTGTACTTGTATTCTTTGGTGGATATCCCTTTGCTATTTAGATCCCGGGGGGAGAGGCACTCAAGGGAAGTCTGGGTAGAGGTGTTCCGCCGAGGCCCGCAAACCCCGACCCTGTTTAATACAAAAATTGCTCATTACGCTACCCTGTTTAATTAAGACAGGATATACTTTCCGACCCTGATTTGCTTTGTTTTGCATACAGAATTAAATAATTTTTCACACTAAAATCGTGGCAATAGATATAATTATCGGTATTGCAAAATGTAGTCCGCTCATCGCAAGCCTTCACACACTTTCAAATGCTTCCAGTCCAAAAAAACACTCTGTTCAAGACGCTTCATAGTGAAATTGTATACCCTGTTAAAGACTCAAGACCTTAAAAACCATACCAAATAAGGGAGCCCCCCCTCCCCCTCTGGCGACCACACCATTTCTTTTTTGTTTGAAAACGTCAAAACTAAAAAGGATGAAAAGCAGAAGTTAATTGTAATATAAGAGAAAGGAGGTTTTTTAAACTACTTTTCGAATTGGAAGCTTTCGCAGATAGCGAAGGTCTATCGTTTTCGCGAGGGTGGGCAAAAAATGTCGCAGTTGGTTACGCAGTGGTTGCGGATGACATCTTTTCAAGACAAGACTAAACGTTTAGATATATTCGTTATGGCTTATATTTAGATTCAAATGTCACGAAAATCGCTCATATGCAAAAACTATAACGCCAAAGGTTTACTTAATCGTTTGTAACCAAAAAAAAAATCGAAGAACTGTTCGAGAACAAAACTTATTTCATTATCTCTGGTCGTATCAGGTGCGGATCCACACCGGTTTCCACCGTTTTACGGAAATCGGTCAGATTTTTTTTGCAATAAACATATTTTTAATAACAATACAACTTTCCAAGTTGAAATCAGGAAAATTTTTTAGATAAAAGTTTTCTTTTTCCATTTTCCGGGTATTAGATGCCCCATCAATGAATCAGATCAGAAACCCGGGAAAAGGAAATCCCAGAAGATTCTCCGGGGGGGCATGCTCCGGAGCTCCCCCAAAAAACCCACGGCCCCTCGTTTAGGAAATCGGTTAGTATTTATCCTATATCTAGCTGCGCCTGCGTATCTCCAGGTGACGAGCCTTGTAAGGACGAAAATCAAGGTAAAACTTCCCTCGCATGAGGTTTGAATTTCGGCGCGACCAAAGAAAGGAGCAATTTCATCCCAGGGGGAGGGTAAGGGTTGAGAACGGCATATAATCATATGGTAGTAGGGTCCGGTTATACAAAGGTTGTACTGGCCTTGTTACGTGCTTCATTTTATACTCGCCATTATAGTAAGGGTAATAAGGGACTTACATAGCACACTGAAGCAAGATGGGGGCTTACTTGGGGGTGGGGAAGGACTAATAACCCTATGTTTTTTGTTGTTGTTGTTGTTGTTGTTTTGAGGTAGATGGGCCTATAACTACGAAGGTTTGTAAATGGTGGGAGAGGGGAAGCTTATAAGCGGAAGTTTAAGGTATTATTTTCCAACTCGGGTCTTTCTCAGACTTCGGTGCCA